>JAQGAS010001091.1:0-25934 GCA_034686365.1 Pachymerium ferrugineum | reverse complement strand
TTCTACCTTTTCTTCCATTGCACCTACATCCGTGAGAGCTTCCATATTTTACAATTTAATCCCAAAGTTACGAGTCGTAATTTCGCGTTTTAGCGATTCCCAGATTTGGTGATGACGTGTTGTAGTACCGTATAAGCCGCCGATAGTTGCCCCAACTATAACAATGATTTGTTATAGCGTCGCATAACTCGTCATCTCAGATTTGGGAATTGTTAAAACCCGAAATTTAGTCACGTAACTTTGAGATTAAATTGTAAAAAATGTATGCTCTTACGGATATAGGTGCAATGGAAGAAAAGGTAGTACATTTTACCATCTTTCACCTCCAATATTAATATTTTTAGTGAGATCACCCCCTCCCCTCTAGTTAAATTATTGGTGTTGTGATCCAAAATTATTTCGTAATTAATACCAAAAATTAAAAAATTAGGTATGGAAAATTTAAAAATAAAAGAAAAAACAATTTTCCAGATAACGTTGTGTAGATTTATAATTTAAGAACTCGAGCAACGTGAAAACGATTTGAATAGGATAGGGATTCGGTGAACTCAAGGTCCGTATAATTTGGCGAGAAATGTAAATCAACACCGGCATGGGTCCTTGGGCAAGGGGAGCACAAGTAATCAACATATCTTTACGTAGGCGAATTGTTGTCAAGGAAAAAGCTTTGAATCTTGCTTCACAGGCTCCGTACTCTTTTCCTTGCTTAATGAATATTAATAGTCAACTTGGAATAAAAAAAATACCGTCTAGTTGCCACTCAAAAGAAAATTACGAGTAATTAAATGTGATATCCCTTTGAAGACCATTTTCTTTGGTAAATCCACTCCAGGCGGTCGAAAAGGTTGCGGGCTGCTGGTTTCACCTTACTTGTTATTTTAAAATATTGAAAGTGGAATAAGCGAGTATTTTTTTATGTTTGAAGTGAAAAAGTATAAATTTTGTTTAGAAATTTCAATAAAAAATAAAATAGTTCTTCGTTCAGCCACTAGTGGCGTTATAGCTAACCCAAAATGGCGGTTTGACAAGCTTGAAATGTGCTTTCCAAAGTCTTTGCATTAAGTAAAAATAGGACTTAAACTACCACAAAAACGTTTAATAAAACATTAAATCTCTATTTAAACCTTCGGCGGTAACAGTGAGATGGATAATAACTCAGGGTGAGAAGGAAATGCAAATATTGCCTTGAAAAATGGCCCGTGTCACATTAGAAAAATTAATCACACTTCTTACTTACATGTGTAGGATTTCAAACTGCCCCTCGCACCAAGTCCCAAGGCCTGATTGACCCTTGGCATACATATGAATGGATAAGACACTTCACTTGTTGTTGTTTTCATTCACCTTTTTCTTACTCTGGAAATAAGGTCACACATTGTTTACCTTTGAAATCAGGTTTGCATTTAAATAAATAATCTTTCCTTTTATTTTTTTTAGGATAATTAACCAACCTAATTTTTAAAAAATAGAAGTCGCACGTGTCGATTAAGTAACAGAAAAACGGAGTACACTAATTTTACGTAATTCCGCATAATGGGCAAAAGAATATAATTATGTGAAACTTAGAAGCAACCCCCAAAGAAGTAAAAATAAGAGGTATGAAATTCAATTTTATTTTAAATTCATTCTTATGATTGAAAATTTTGTTCATTGTTTTTAATTTATAAATTCGTAAAGATACAACCCTTTAAACAGAGAAATAATTTTTAAACTTGAATTACTTAAACAGGCATAAAATGGTACTGTTTAGTAAAACCCTGAGACGCATACATTAAATTAAAAACGAAAACAAGTTTCTAAATCTTCACCAAGTAAACAACAAACATTAGGAAAAACTTCCATAACCAATTTTTATATCTTCAAATTAAAATTTTTAGCAATTAGGCTTAGAGTCATGTTGAATTCTTTATTCTCCACTACAAAAATTTATCACTTTCCACTGAAAACAAAAGAATTTCGTTCCTGCTTTTTTTTTGACAAAAAGTTTTTTTTTATTTCAGAATTTCAAACATGTAAAAGTAGTTAAGGCACTGCAGGGAGCTTAAGTAGAAGGAAAAAGTTAGAAAATGGAAAATAATGAGAGGGGGAGTTGATGAAAAATGTCCGCAGTGGATGAATAGTGAAGAAAAAATGAGTCTTAAAGTTGGTAAGCACTTTGATCCTTATCAGGTCTACTATGTAAATGAAGGCGTTGGAGGTCCATCTGCCCACGTGGCTTTGCCTAAGTGTGGCTGTGAATTGGCACTAGGCCTTTTTGTCCACATATCTTTCTTGTTATTGCCACCTTCTTAAGACCTTGGTTCGTGTTTAAAGTTGTTGTTAAATGAGTGCCTTTTTTTCTTCACTTAATTCTTTTATTATTAGTTTTTTTAATTGTTTTAGAAAATTTAAAAAGAAATTTCTTTTTCAGTTAATGGGACTAATTTAAACTGATGTATTAGGATATTGATAACCTAGATAATGAATAATGTAGTGGAGTGAGTTTTTGTTGAGGTGCTACTGTTGTCCTTAAACGCATTTTAATGGTGATAAAAGAAAGTCTAGCAATTAAGACTTTTTTTTTTAAATCGATAGTGTTTAGAAGATAGATTAAAAGGTTTATGGTAGGTGTATATTGCATCTAGATGTCTTTTAATCTAAATTTTGATATTTCAAAGTTTGTTTTAGATGAGTTTTCAAAATTTCTACATAACGAGTATTAAGACGTACTGATTATTTCAAGTTTGGTGTTGTCATTTATTTCCATCAATGCAATTCTAATTACAGGAAGTTAATGGGAGTTTATATTTATTATTTTTTGATCATTGATTGCATCTGCACGACTCCATTAGCTTATCTCAGCGCAAAATTAGCTTGATTTATGCTGCTTGGGGCTTATCTGCCTGTTATATGTTTGCTTATAGATATCAGTAGGTTAGGTTCGAAGGTTACTTTATAGATTTCGTCTTTAGGTTTTCCATGCCCAGGTGCAAACGTAGAGCACAATTGTTAACTGGATGTTGGCCAAACGCATTAGAATATCCTAGAATTTGATTACTCTACTGCTGCCATGTGAAAGGCCTGGTGGCATTGGGCCAAACTTGAATTTAAGTGAATACGATGTACAGATCTTAAAGGACAGGATAAACATTATATTCATTGTTGTGTACTGAATCAGACTGTTGTAAGGCACTTTCATTTGAACAGGGAACTTCCTGTGTTGTTTCAATTCAGTTTTGAAGGTTTAATTACTGTATGTTTAGGGCTGACGTAACCTAACCATACCTTAATAGAGACAACCTTCGTCAGTGAAATTTCAAAATCTGCATTAGACTTTCGAAAGTTTGTTGGAGGTGGGGTGGGGGTTGTATCAAAAGGTGAAAAATTATGATTTGTAAACTATTTCATTTCACAGTAAGCAACACCAAAGAGCACACCAATTTCGTTAAAATTCGTTAGGTTAAGTTAGATTGGGCGAAGTAAAGCCTAACCAAATGAAATTTAATGAAATTGGTATACCGAGTTGATGTGATGTTGTTGTACATTAATACTCCTTTTTGGTTTGAGCCGCAACATGGTTAATTTATTTTTGTTCAACAATCTCTATTCTGCTAAATTTATCAAGTGCATCATAAGTATTCAAACAAAAGAACTGGTAATATTAATAAATTTATTAAGACTATCCAAACGTACAAAATCAAACTACTTCTTATCGTGACCTATTAATTTCATTGCTAACTTTGAATCATCCCATCACCTGTTATGACCTTCTAACTCCTCCCAAAAAATTGAGTCAGCAATTTCAACCATCATTAATTTCCCTCTTCCGCAACATAAACCTCCAACAAAAACAAAACGCCGCCTTATAATATTTTTCGCCATATATACGACCGCGGCAAAATGATTTACGAAAACGTGATATGTCGTCTGTATCTTGATTCAAATTCCTGCATCTATGTGAGCTATGGATTACTTTTTTTTGTCACTCTTTTTTGTTAGTCATTGCACGAGGGGCAATTAACCTGATTATACAGTGCTAAGCTGGCTTTCCTCTTTAGCCCTAAGCTATTGCGCATGCGTTTGCGTGGGAACTCATTTGTTGAGCCACCCTATTAGCCAATGGCTGTTGTCAGTGAATATTTGTCTTTTAAGAAGACTCGTGTCGCCACCCCCTAGTGTGAGATCTATGCTCACTTGGTAGCATTAAATGACGTCATGACATCTATAAAAAAAAGTTTGATTTCAAAAGATTTTAAACGATTGAATTTTTTTCCAAAGGAGTTTTATGTAGAAGATTAATGTATAATCCTACTGTCACACAAATGCAATAAATACGATGGGTTTGAATACATTTAAATAAATTTGTATAATTTAAATTGTAACGAGTCACTAGAAATCGGTCAAACCCTGACAAGGAATTCATGTGGGAAAATTTTGCAAGAAGCTTCTCTCATTTTTTAAATAACATAGTTGTCCGAAGATGAAGTGGGCATTGAAGGATGATCTAGATTTTTATAGTGAGAGTTGATTTCATTTGTCTTTTTCTGTTTTTTTTTTCTAGTCCAGGGTCAACTGGAGGCTTGAATGGGTATTTAGAACTTGAGTGGGTGAGTGCGAAATTCAGTCAGCTACTGAATAAAATTGGCGAACGGACAGACGTGTGTCGACTTTATTTGGGTAACGTAGGGTTATCACTAGTTATGACGTTGAGAGAAACTGACACAGAGAACTGTGCAAGAAATAAATTTCTGTCGCAATTCCAGTGCCACTTTTCAATTGGGAAGTGCGCTTTAAGAAGTTGGTTCTCACTTCATTGTGTTACTGCTGCCAAAGTTAAAGCGTCGTAAACCGAATACGTTTCATTAATTGTTCAAAGTTTATGACTACAAAATGATGGTATAAATTTTCAAACTAATAAACATACTGGTTTATGAATAGTATAAAAAAGGAACAAGGAAACGGGTAAAGTAACATGCTGTAGACTAATGAACCGTGCAAAAATGCATAACCATGTCTAAAGAGAAAACACAAACTGTGTTTATGATAATGACTCAATCACAACCCACCGCCAACACTACATATACACCAAAGTGGTTGTGTTTTTTAATGTAGCCACCCTCAAGGGGGAATAGAAAAATGCCACTCCTATATTGGCGGCCCGATAGGTCAAAGGTTATTTCGGCAACTCCCGCCGAAAGGGGCAAGGAAGGCATAGTTTTTGATTGCCGAATTTGGGTGGAGGGATTGCTATAGGCGCCAATCAAATTGACGAGAGCGCCCTCCCGGGAGATGAATTGAAATGTCACGTAGACTGGACAAGCCAGTTTCTTAACCTTTCAACTTTTAGCCTTTTGCACGTGGCAAACATGGGAAAAATGGATCATTACTTGTTGTAAATACTCAGATCGATTTTGGGAAACGAAAGGCGAGTTTTCTTTTTAGCTTCCGGTTTGTAGGTGATTTGCTGGGAAAGGCATCACTGACGTATAAAACTTAACTTCGTGTTGGTATATTATTATAAGTGATATTAGGGTGACAACGTAGTGAACCTTGAATTGATTCTGGTGGAAAGGCGGTACCGAACAGGTGACATAATGAGTGGAACAAAACAAAATTTATATTAAGTTATGTATGGGGTTAGGCCTACTCTTAATTTTACTTACGGTAATTTACCCGTGAACAAGCTTGATGTGAACTCAATCCTTTGGGAAATTTTGTACTGATTTTGCTGTTACAACTATTTTAAGGCTTATAAAGTAAATGACAATTGTTATTGTTGATAAAATGGTGTTTGGTGCTTTTGTTGTTCAAAAAAAAAAAAAAAAACAAGACAGAACAATTATGTCCTATTAAAATATTTTAATATTTGAAAGGTTCACTTCTTGCATATTGTGACCATCGAAACTTTTTATTTTTAAAATAGCTCAAACACACCACTTCAATAATCTGGTTGTAGTTTTTGTATAAAATACAGAACAAAACCCCTCTACTCAAATGTATATCTTCGTTTATAACATTTCTCGCCCACGCTTAACCAACCTTTATATTACTTATTTATAAAATTATTCATAACCTGTGACCCTACAAGACAACATTTTAAAGACTGGGTGTGAGATTGATTTCTACTAGAATTGTAATGACTTAAAAATAAGTGTTTTAAGGTCACAAACACCGCCGATTCCTTATAGGTTAAATATAATGGGTGTCCAAAGCAATACCAGAAACAGTCGACAAAACCTTGTCATATATTGTTGTCACTTATTACTCGGGCAATTAATCTAGAGAAATTAACAGCTATTAATTTCGGCCACTTGGCCAGGACATGGAGCGTGAATAATCACATCTGCTCGCTCGGTTATTAATTTCCAGCGACGGAATCGGGACCACAGGCGCCACCCCATGGCGCCACAGTCGCCCTGTGGCGAGTAATTAACCCTTTGAGCCCCGAATTTCACACAATACACCACCAACTAATCTTTATTCCCACGCTTGGGTGTTAGTCTGTGGTTACCTCCTCTTCGCCATTTTTCCGATTGACCTCACCACTGCCACCACGCGGTAGGTCTCGGGATCCCTCACTCGACACCCCACCCAAGCCACAAAAGGACCTCCCCCGGAACCCCTCTCGAAGTTTCGGACCTCCAGACTACATGTGCTATAAATCTCGACAGTATGTACGCTTAAGCGTGTTCGTGGTTTGCCTTTCCTTGGTGATTGTAGGCGACGCCCTCTGGTGCGATTTTAGTGGGTATTCGAGTGGATGATGCGGATATGGTGAAAGAAAGTATTTGCGATTTCTTTCATTGGGTTTTTATGGTTGAGTTGTGTTTGCGTGGAAGAAATATGGCTCGATAGTGTAGAGGTTGGAGGTCAAGTGTTGTGTTTTGAACGATAAGATCAAGTGAAAACAATCAATGGTTGTATTACAGTGTGTTTTCTGGCGTGGAAGAACCGGTAGGAGAGAAGTTATCAGTGGTGTATCTGTGGAGGCCAGTTGGTTGTTTGCTGCATGTTGCATTGGACTAGTGAATTATTAGAAATCGTGATTGGATTCTACATCCAAATTAAAGCTATGTGGAATTAATGGCAGTAAATTTGTGCAATAATTCAGCTTTAGTAATATTAATAATATTAAAGGATGGGTTGAAATTGATAAAACTACAATTTTTTTATACTAAAAAAATACAAAAATTTTTGTAAGCCAAAATATGAATATGTATAACACATTATAAAGAATGACATTGCAGTGCGATGAATGTTAATTTTGATGCTAGAACGCAAATTGTAAGATATAGAATGATATCAAAGAAAGTTGCATTACTTAAAGATATTATATAATTATTGCAATCATTATGACTAGCACTGGTCTCTGCGCATTCATCATTTATTACATTAGCAATTTGTAAGATGCACCTCCTCAAACTGACTATTCCGGTATTCTGATGTGTTGGAGATTCATTCCACACCTGCAAACTGCAAAGCCAACGATCCGAGCAATTTTGAGTATATGTTAGAAACTCAGCGCTTATCTAGTGATTACATATTATTAAGCTACTCCCATTTTATTTCCAAACTTTACACCTTTAAGAATAATCATTTGGGTGTTCCTCTCCTTTGAAGTGAAAAGAGCAGGAAGAAAAGATAGGGTAGGTCACGTGGCATGGGTTGGCTTTGAGCATATTTTTTTTTCTCCGTAATTGCGGGTTTCGTTTATCCCCAATCAATCCCCACTACAATTACAGAGCTTGCGGGGGCTGAAACTTGATTACAGGTTGTTAATTGCACATGACGTCACCTAGAAAGTCTCATCACTGCGCCAAGTCATTGTTTGTGATTGACAGGGATGAGTGCTACTCATTTGATGACTATGGAAAAAATAATTAAACCGGTAGTTGATAGATATGGCGATAAAAGCTATCAATAAGTAGTCCTTGGCCCTGTTGATACTCATTAGAACTTTTAGTTTGATTAAAAATGTGGCAAAGTTTAGGAATAAGGAAAGACCTTGAGTAACTGCCAACTACACAACTATTATGTAGACCATTAAAACTTGTTTTCTGACTGTTTGAAATCGAAAGTTTTTTAGTATACTCAAATGACATCTTTCGGTTAAAATTATATATTCATTTCAACCAAAAAAGTAGTTCCACCAGATTCGTTGCAACTAGTGCAGGAAATAAAAAAATGTTTATTCCACCCATTAACCCCACAAACTCTCTGTAATTTCTACAATTATAAATCAATTACAGAGGTATAAAATATCTTTTCTAATAAACCTAACTATTAGAAAGTATATCCTTTACATACCACTTTGATGCTATCGGTTGCCACTTTTAATGACTGTCCTAGAAAAGCTCTTAAATTCTATTAAATACATTGCCCAAAGACAAATCAAATATTTTAACCCTAATTACATGTGAAAAAAGGGTTATTACCACATATTATGGTACATGGCATGCCTGGACACTCAGCCTGCAGACATTGTCGCAGAAAGTGCCGTTTGGTATTTACAATAATTATCAGCTATTTTATTATTATTATTATAATATCCTTCACGGACCCTTCACAGACCCACAGGTCCTAAGGGGGGAATTTATGTGTCAGGATGACTTGTCAGTCTGTCATTATTTTTTCTTATAAACCTTTTGATGTGTGTTGTGTGACAAACCTCGGTTGAGTGTCCGGTGTGGAATGGTGTAGTTGAGATACGTTGAAGGTATTAATCACTTTTTTTTTTTTCTCAATGGGAAGGGAAATGTCTTGGGAGGATTAAGGAAATCATTTAATGTGAAAGGAGCCCATTATCATATCTGAATTATTGCTGTCACTTGTTGTCTTCTTACAGTTAACATGGCCACGAGTGGACATATGTAAATGAATGAAGATAGAGGGCAATTTCAGTTAAGGATGTGGTTACACTTTAGGCAATTAGCTGATCTAAGTGGTGTCATTCGGGCAGAGACAGTTTTACTTTCTTAATTACTCGCTACATTCCAGTTTATTAGAAATTCTTAGATTGGACTTATAATGTAGCAGAGAGATTTTTATTTTTAAGTTTGTTGAGTTTTATAGTTTTGAAGAAAAAAATTCAGGAAGATGTTTTGAAAAAGTCAAGATTCGCTGATACAATTACCTTAAAATTCAGTTCAGTTTAATTTAGTGGACATGAATGTACAAGTGACTCCCAAACCTTTGCAGAGAAGATAAATTGAAATGATAATGAAACCACACTAACACTTCCAAGATCCACTTGCTTTGTAACATTCTGTAAGTGATGCTTCATTGCAGTGCTTCAAGGTTCATTCGAGTGAATTCTTAATTGCAGAAAGCATCAACTGGCTGCAATTTAATTTCTTTTTTTTTTTAACAAAATAGTATAATAAAAGTATTTCCATTAACTTAATGAATGGTTTGGATTTCAACAATAATTTAGCATTCAAAGACATAATTCAAATCAATTTATTCCACAAGCAAACTATCAAAAAATAATCATCAGGAAAATTAGCAGCGAGATTGTTACACACACCAATTATATATACATTTTTTTCTGCTAATTGAAATTTTTTGCGTAACCAAAGTTTCCACATTATTTGAACAACCAACCACAACACCTCCTCTTTGAATTATAGTTATATTAGAACAATCACATTTTACCTTCTCATTCTCTTGACCCAATTCTCAATACAATAAAAATGAAATTCCGCAAATCCTCCCCTGTCTCAAACATTCACCTTGCTTTTGATTGGATCAACAAACACTTGTAAAAAGAGCTTGATAACGCCTTCCAACTCACATTGTAAAATAAAAATTTGTTTTATTGGTTATTTTTCGTCCTAAAAATGCAATTTCCTTTTCCGAACATGAAATTGTACTTATCCCAAACTCATTACTTAATCAAATTTCCCATTGAAATGTCCAGCTTTACTTTATTAGTAATTACTATGAAACAGCACAAACAGACACTAAATCCAAACGAGGATGTTTTCACATCTTTTTTTTTTTTAATTTTAAATAGAGGAAGTTTCGACTTTTTTGAGGACTCATAAACATCATTTTAGAGTATACATATTTTTTTTTAGATATTTTACAAGCTGGATAATTAAAAGACCTTAATGGAACTAACTTTTTTTTTTCTTTATGGTGATGAAGTGGAATTGCACTGGGTTGCTTTAACCTGGTGAACTGGCGCCTCGTTCATCTTAGGGTCGACTAAGGGTCGTCCACAAACAGGCGGCATCAGCAAGACACTCAAAACTTACCTTTTGTCCAGTACGCAAGTTCAATGCTTAAGGTTTGTGTACCTGTCTACAGGAATTTGATGTCTTTTTTTTGCGGGTGGAATTAGAAGAATGAAAAGAAATTTTAAGAAAAATGAAGGAGGATGGAAAGGCATTTTTCTTTCATGGGTTAAGCCTCTTTTTACTTTTTTGAAATTTTTTTTTTTGTAGGTTGAGATTTACTGCTTTAGAAATTGTGTTAAAATGTGTTTATTTACATAATTTGAAGGTTTATGGGTTGATATAAAAAGTCATAAATCATGTTTAATGAAGCAATTGACATGGTTTGTAAAGCTAAGGCTTTTTAAATGGTTATTGAGTTGTTGAAATTTTGTTGGTTTTTCAAAATATTAACTTGTTGGAGAGGACTTTCAGTGATGCTTCAAGAAGTAAACGTGACTTAGGGAATGAGGTATTAAAATTGGAATTGAACAGTTTTGGTCATTGTAAAATATTAAATGAGAAATTAGTAATTGAAATATGAGTAAATAATTAAAGGGTTATCTATAGTTAGATTTATCATTTTAACAATACATAATTTGATAGTTTTACAGCCATCACTGGAAAGAAGCACACTTTTTTTCCTACCCCTCTTTAACCTTTCAGACAAAGCAATGCTGCATTGAATGGTGTAAATCACTCAAACTATGCTCATTGGGGCTGATCTACCTGGCGTATTAGCCAATCTAAATTACCACCAAGGTCAGAATCAACCGAGGCCGGTGTCTGGGCGCGGCCCTCAAATCCTAACTCCATTCCCTTCAAACATGGCCGGCACGAGTCAAAAAACCGGATATAAACATCCAACCACTTGTGCTTAGTAGCAAAAACACAAATAAATGGTAGAGTATAAATGATGTCACATCACAACCGTAAATCATTAGCCCATTGATCATTCTTATACGAGATCCTAGGCCTAATGAGTTAGTATTAATTCGAGCCAAGTCATGTCCAGCAATGAATTAGATTAGAAATTTGCTTGACAAAAACTAATTTTCTTTTCCCGATACTATTTATCATCCCCAATTCGGGTTCTGCATTCAAATTCAGATAAATCCACAATATAAATGATTTTACTGAAGAAGTACACTGGTTTATTTTTTTCCACATCTTCTCTAGGCTTTGAATCCAGAATTCCCCCATTAGAATTTTTTTTTACATTTTTTACGAGCCTGGAAATTGTATCATAATTAGAATGTAGTTAGTTGTTCATATACCACTTGCTGTGTTTTAAGCACTTGGCTTGTGGAAGCATGACCGGTGCCTTTTAACTTGTACCCACAAAACTTTGCAGGGGGCGAATCTTAATAAAATAAGGGCAAATTTAATAAGTGTACATAAATAAGCTAATGAGATTGTTAAAAGTACATCCGGTTTGTTAGATCTTTACTTCTCTCCAGGAGATATGATTTAAGGTAGAGTACCTGACAAGAGAAAATTCTTTTATGACTTGGTGTGCATTGAGAAAACCAATAAGTAGCTCACAGCCTAACATCCATAAATATTAACCTTGGCTAAATGTAAATGATGGGAGTTAAATGTTTCAAAAGTATAATGTATGGATTTAGTTTGTTGAAGAATTATGAGGGAGCATTAAAAATCAGGATTATGAATGTTTGGTGTTGAGGCAAGGAATTGGTGAATGAAATTGTCTTTGACGAGTTTTTATACTTATAAAAATGTTTATTGATGATTGTTTTTGATTTATGCATTCACTGTCCATGGATCAGTAGTCTAGAGGAATGTGCTTAGCGAATACCGAGACGCCGAAGAAGTGAATGATTTATATGAGATCATAAAATTGGAAGACAAGGTTTTGATTGTTTTGGATGGTTTTGATTAATTGTATAATGGTAGGTAAGTATTTAAAAAGATGTTTAAGAGTTTTTACTAGGGTGTAGTTGTTGGGATATCCATGTATCTTAAATAACCAAACAAAACTTATTGGTCTGTGATTTTTTTTAAAAAAAAAATTGATATGTTGTGAATAATCACAATATACACAAAGCATTTCATTTGCAAAACATTTTGTATTATTAAATTTTCAAAAAAATTTTACAAATGTTTTGTGCACTAAGAAAACTTGAAAAGTGACATTATAATTCATTGTAGTTGATTGATCTGGTGTTAAATCAAGTGTCATCTGTAAATCAACCTCAGACACAAAACTTGCATAAAAATGTTCAAAACAGACTTCAGGTTAAGAAAGACCTAAGATATTATCAGATGATTGATTGACTTCATACATGTTTAATTTTCATTCGACTGGGATTAACTTTTTTGAATATTATAAGGTATCCTTCATACCAAATTAAAAAAATAAAAGATTTAACCTACCTTTGTAAAGTGTTGTGGGATGTCAAGAGCACCAAGTGTTGATGGCCTCTAGGGGGATTTGAGCTGACAGACAAATGGCTTCGTGATTACATTCTGAAGTATCAAGCACTTTGAGTCTAATTAGTCGACAAGTTTTTCAGCCATTTTAATCAAAAAATGATGAATCCAGATTTCGGTTTTTTTTTTTAAAAAAAAACTCTTTACACTTAAAAGCATCAATCAAACTTTCCCTAAATACAAGTTATTGTCTTTTTACCCTAAGGGAGGCAGTTCATAGGGGGCATTTTTTATTAAAATTCAAAATCCATTTTCATACTGCTAATGGTTCACCTTTAAAAAAATGTATCATTAAATTATTTTTCACTCTTGTTTATGCATTCTTGAAGAGTCTTAATATGAGTGGGCGTGGTGACAACTGAGGGCGCGTGCTTGGAGCTGCTTGCTGAGCCCAGGGGTCGTGAGAATGGATCATTCCGTAGGGTGGAGTAAAAGTCACACTCACTCTTGCGAATCCCTCCTCTTCAAGTCCCATCTTTAAGTGTTTTACAAATTTTTAAAGTCAGCTACTTGGATTTGGCCAACTTCTGGTCACTTCTCAATTTTTCCCCCTCCCATCCTTTCCCCACCATAAAAAATTAAATGTAAGATGAGCTTATCTCATCCAAGAATCTATTCTCCTCCTATGATTTCCTTCACGGTTCATCACAATTACCAGCCCAGCTCTTAGGCTTAATTGAAAAGGTAATTACCTTTAATTTTTTTTTTCTTCAAGTGGCCATTCAGATAGAGAAGTTGGTGTTTTTAATCTCGTAAAAAAATGATTTCAACTATTAGAGAGCATTTGTTTGATAATTGTACAGACAATAGGAACATAATGAAGAGGTTGCCCTTTTCTTTTCATCACGACTCGAAAGCCCTCCAGTGATTCTGGGCGGGATTGTTAATTGCTAGGTATGAAAGGGTTTCTCATGTTTGAGGTAATATGTGGGTGAGTTTTGAGCCTTTTATTAGTAACTGATTTAAAATGGTGGGTGAAATTGAAATTAGTAGGTTTGGTTAGTGTGTAATTTTTTTTGTGGATTGAGGAAAAATTGCTGGATGGTTTAATTAGAGGGTAAAAGTGAGATGTGAAGGAATTGAAGGTTAAATCCTTTTAGGGTTGTGAAATATTTTTTTGAACTACAAGATCTTAGTGGTGAGTAGACAAATGACTTTTCATGAATCATACATTTTAATTAGAGAAAATTCTAGCAAAACTTTAGCTCATAAGAGTTTTTAGAGTTTGGTGTTGATAATAGCTACTAGGGCATGTAATTATTGAAAGGAGCTAATATACAAAAAAGATAAAGAAAAGAATTTAGTTGTAAACCTTATCATAAGGGAAACAGGCCAACCCTAGTTCGTCCTGTAAAGATAGTGCTTCGTCCTCCTTCGCCAAGAGTTGCACTTACTTGGCGGAGGACTAGCGCCCTCTATCGATTTCGGTTTTCTGTTTTTTACCTTTTGGACACGAATTTCAACATTATTTTAATAAGCAAGTTGGAAGAAAATAGTCAAATATCTAAGGTTATTATAAATTTTTTATAAATTTTTACATTAATTAAAATTGCAGGCTATATAGTAAGCTATCACTATCAAATACCTTTGGTCTGCATGTCTTCAGTATAAAAATAAAAAAAATAGACAAATACTCATCATTACTTCATAGTAATCCATTTTGCTACTGCGAAAACCCAACCTGTCAAAACCCCACAGATTATAACAACTTTCTGTAAGGATTAAAATATCAGTGACCACCAACACACATCATCCAAACACATTCAATGCTAAGTGTAGGCACAAATTGGACAAGTCTTTCAACATTATTTTAATAAGCAAGTTGAAAGAAAAAAGTCAAATATCTAAGGTTATTAATTTTTCTACATCAGTAAACCTTTTAAGTGGGTGCATAAATCTTGTGAAAAAAATAGTTCCATTATAAGTACTTATAAGTATAGCGAAGGACTTGACCCCCTTTTTTCTATTGGTAGATCCATCAATTGCCCTCCCATTGGAGGCCACTATAACGAGGTTGTAGACAATATGCGAACGAGAAAAAATAATTCGTCACGCACGTTTCATTTGCTCGCTAAAGTGTAGGCTCGATGAGGAAGGTCTTGAAGACGTGAAGTGGCAAAGCAAACAACTTGCGACCGCCCTCTTCTGCGTCTAATAAAAGTGCCACGTGTGCCTCGGGGTCCCGGTGGCATGGCGCCACAAACATGACGTAAGCTACTTGTCACCCACTCACAATTCTCACCTGTCATTTAGAGTCCCTATATGGAAGTTAACCACCTCCGCTGTGTATTTCGAGATATTTCTCTCCCGGTTAAATGCTTTTCTTCTTTTTTTCTATTCTTGGAATTGTTGTTTACAGCCTGTTTAGGTAGTAGGAAGTTGTAGATGATGAATAATAATATAGGAATTTTTTGTTGTTCTGTATTAAGTTATAAATTGATATTCAATATTTTGCAATTTAAAAAGGTGATTTCATTAATATTTAAAACTAATAAAAATGACAGTTTGTATTAAATCTTGCAATCAAATCATCTTGGTAAATAAAAAGTTATATTTTATTACCAACACAAGAAAGAAGATTCAGCAATTTTATATCGTAATCACAATTAGTTTTGTGTTTTTGATTATACACGTACGTCAAATATTCCTACTGTCTAGGCTTTCATTTTTTATTGTAAAGGATAAAATCTGAATTGGTTTTTACAAGTTTAATGATGGGTAATGATTGGAATTGCAATTGCCCTTACCAAATAAAAAAAGTTGTTGGTCATTAAATAATCAATATTTCATCACATCGTCCATTGAAATCATTTTGTACTTATTAATGATCAGTTTTCATTCCAAATGGATTCTTTATGATCACGTAATGATACAAAATGATCTAAAAAGTAGAGTTCAATTGATCGTTTTTGAGTTCATTTGATCAGAAGGTTTGTACTTTTCTGTAATTTGAACTTTTCTAATAAAAATCACAGAACTTTTTTTTATAAAGATGGTAACTTAAATTTAGATAAAATTCCATACTAAGGTTAAAAGTTGATACGAGCTGAAAAGAAATTTCTAAAAATCTACTGCCGTCCACAAAACCTGTCAGTTCCATCAACTGAAACACATACAATCCAACAGTTGAAAGTAAACACAAGTGAGAAAAACAAGCAAATCCAACATGTCTTGTCAATTGGAGTGAGATCAGCACTTTACATTTACCCACACTCCCATCCCAGCGTGGTCGTTTTGCAAGACCCCGCCCAATGGACACACCTAATGTTGGCATATGCAGTTTGTTCAGATGTAATTAGTACTCGTAGATATTTGTATCCTCGGGAAAGATGGGAGAAGGGGTGTCTTGATCCTCCCTCGCATTCTCCTTGGCCACGCCCATATTCAGATTAATAGCTTTATTAATGAAACGCGAACAGAACATCTATTATCAAATTAACAAATAGACGGAATTCAGGGCCATCATTTGAGAATCTTGTCTTCAAAATCTCTTACGTGACTTTTCTAGTCCCCTCTTGGACTCCCTGTTGCGTAATTGCTGGACAAATGAAATGTTTTGTCATCATCAAATTTAATCTATAACCAAGCAGGCGAAATATATTATTACAAAGACCTTGAAATTTTATTCTGGATCGACAGAATTATCCATTTAGAAGATCTTAACCTTATTTTTTTTATGAAACTTACATTTCTAGTTTCTAATTTACTCCTTTGTTTGTCCCTGATTTCCCCTACTTTTCTAATTAATAGACAAGTTCACCCTTGGGACATTCTAATCAATCCTTTAAGGCTTTTCAAGATTAAAGACAACTCGTTGCAACATACGACCCAAGTTGTTCACTCATTCACTTGCAATCACATGTACTTACTCAATTTATTATGCTACTTCGCCTAAGAATATTTTTTTTTTCTATTTCTTACTGTGCAATTCATCAAAATACAACCCTAGGCTAAGCTCACCCTATTATCTAGTGAATTGGGTAATTTTAAAACAATTCTGATCAAAATTCACTTCATCTGAAAAAGTGGAGTAATTAGAACCCAAAGTATTATTTAAGAAATTAAAACTTTTTCCGTTGAAACTTCCAAAATGGATTTTGAACAAAAGATAACTTTATTAACCAAAAAAAAAAAAATTATTATTGTGCTATTATAAATTTTAAATTCCTTCATTGTTTCCTATTAAAATTGTATATTACCTGATTAAAATCAAATATTGGAAAAGCGACTAATATTCCTGATCAGATCTAAGTTGACAAGGTGTTTGCCTATGGGCACGGTTTTCTCTCAAGGTTACTCAGTGGGCTGGCGATCGGCCCCCGAATCGAGGTCGCGTGACACCCGCCCACTCCAATGACTGAAAAACGTAGGACTACAAGTACACCTTGGGTAGTTTAAGAAATCTTTCTAGGCTGATTAAAACCCTAGAAAAAAGTTGATACCGGGCTCTGTCAATTTGATGTGTGGTTGTTATAGATCAGGATTCGACTCACAACCCATGCTAATTGGCGCGAGGTGTCGCTCGCAGGGAAAGTAATGAGCTAGTGTTAAAGGCGTTTAAGGGGATGTTTTTTGATTATATTATCAGTGGGTTTTTACTGGACTCGGGGCGTTGTTTTAGATGTATTCAGATTGGGGTTGAGTGAGGTCGTGAGGAGCTGATGCCAAGTTGTGACAACGAGGCTAATATATTACGCACGAGGTGGCGCTCGTCTGATGGAGTTTGCTTTGTGAGAAGACGATGACATTTGCTGATTGTGCGCTCATGCAGTTTTAATGAAAGGCGGTTGGAAATGAGACTGGTGATGAAAGAGGGAATTAGCTTTTGTTTTATGGGTTTAAGGTTTTGTGGGCATGTCATTGCTGGAAAATGTGGAATTACGCGAAAAGAAAGCAGTGTAACTTAATGCTGCGAGCTACTGTTGTTATGTTGAGTTAAACGTCGAGCATTGCTTTAGGTGGTGGGTCCTATCACGCACGAGAAATCGCTACTAAGTTTGTATACGAAATGCTTTTCCTCCTCCAGTCTCACAAGGTGATCAGACTTTATTTCCTGAAAGCGATATTATCGTTACTTGATAATATGTATTAAAAAAAAACAAGGATTTTAATGGTTAGAAGCTATTGATGACGTCTTTAAGTTAGGAAAGTAGTTTAAAATGTATACATTCGCGGAAAGGCAAGACGCGGTATTATATTTGTAATGGCACAGAATCGGTTTTGTGTTTTATTATCAATACATTTACAGTTTGTTAATTAGACCCAGCCTATTGAAAGTAGACGTAGGTAATGGAGTGAGTAAACGTTGCATGTGTAGAGCCGAAATTCAAAATTTTATGTCTAACCTGATATATTTTTCCATCACTTTATTTAACTACGGTAGTGTAACCCAAGTAAAAAAATTTGCAAAAATAATTTTGCATGTAATTGGCCGCTTTTTTTTAAAATTCTGCAAAAATTTTGTAAAATTTTTGTGAAATTTTTGCAAATTGTGAAATATTTTGCAAAAATTTTGTAAAAAAAAGCGGCCAATTAGTTTTAAAATTTTTTTACTTGGGAACGTTGTACCTCTGAATCATAATTTTTGTTCGGCGCATGTCATCGTCTCCACAATCAATATAGCGCTTTCGAAAAGCGAAAGACCTCCCTCCATCAAAGCTTACCTTTCCTTCCTTTATATGCAGGTCTATTGAACTAAGTGTATGGTTAGAATGGATTTTCAGATTAAGATAAACTGACACTTTGTCGTCATTGTATGAAGTACCGTAATGCGAAATTCATATTGTACGTATCTATTTGCATTCAAGTAACTTTTGGGAAAAAAATTTTTCTAGATCATTTATAATGTAGCCTCTGACACAAGTTTTCAAAGACTTGTTGCTGGTAGAATTCAGTTTTCCAAGTTTTTTTTTTTTTAATTTGCCCTGACGTTCTTTTCCTTATAGCAATGAAAGTATAAAAAGTTACGTCTTTTAGTTAAATATGTCAGTCTGTTTTTGCTTATGACTTTGTGGACAAGTTTATTTTGACTTGCGTGGTTTTATTCATTGTCCACAGCTCCAGCAAGAAAGATCAAATAACGAGCGAAATTAGCTCAAAGGGCACTGTACATTTTTATGAATCCATAAGAAAACGTTCTTTCAATTAGTTGTATTTCTTGCCTTACCAATTCAACACCTCCAAACATCTCCATCCTCAACCATTTGTAATCAGTAGTCAACTCACACGTCCACTTTTAACGTCCTGCGAGTCATTAGAATGAGGTATGAACAGTGTCTTTTTACAAACAGATTCCCCTCCAGTCTAATGGACGTTTCGTGACCACGTTGCACCTCAACCGATATCCCAGTCGACTTCCCATTAACAGGCGTACCTTCACACCCTGGGCGCTTGTACTCGCCTTCTTCATGACTTCATTTTTTTTTATCTCAATTTTTTTTTTATCTTCAACTTTCATTGCGGTCTTGTTTTGTCTCTTGGGGGTTCGCAAAACGTCCACCGGTCACCTCTAACCCACGCCATTTTTAACGAACTCCCAGCTTGCGGTGGCCGAAATTCCTCTGTGAAAATTATTACACCTCCGGCCACAGTGCGCGTGTTGGTTATTAATTACGAGAGTTGGTGAAGTGAAATTTCATTTTCAATAAATAAACTTGATCAAGTTTTTTTTTTTTTTTTTCTTGTGAATCTCTTCCTCGATACAATTCGTCATCAAATAATTTCAGGCTTCACCACCCTCTTAACCGTTGGCCACTAATTGGATTTGAGAGTTGAGTTGAGCATTCCCAAGCTGCATTCCTTCGTGGGTTGGATGATAGAAAAACGCGGTAGCGGAATTAACGAGTCAGATTTTTGCTCATAAAAGAGTCCGTCTGATACTCAAATTTGAGAGGAATGTTTTAATTAATCGTCACGTTAAAAAATCCGGTTAGCAGAGTGTTATATGCAAATGAGTGACATTTATTATGTGGAATCAATTACATTCAGTATGATATTTTTCTAGTTTTATTTCCTTAGTTTTTGTTACCTATAAAAAAAACTTATTATGCAAGTTGGGATTAGTGTTTGGTTTCATTTCAATATCAATACCTATATACCAATTTGAGGTAATTAGTTGTAGAGCCAATAGACTCAAGTTTATTACAAATTACGAACGGTATAGAAATGCACAGAACGGCAGAAGACACAAGATTTGTTTTCGGCGCATCGGAAAGATAAATGTAAGAGGTGCAAATTGGGATATGCCTAATCGTTTGAAAATAGTTCTTTTAGATTGTTGAATTGCATGTATTGATATTGTAAACAGTAAACTTTCCTTTCAATAGACTCTTTGACCCATTCAATTTAAACTGGCGTGCACAAGGCAGGCAAATTTTAACATCTTTTTGAGTCAAGTCACAGTATTTAGCGATAAATAATGTTTTTAAGCTGTACAATATCCAGATAAAAGATAAGATAATACAAAATTTTGTAACCATTAAGCAACTATGTAGGAAGGAAAAAAGTAGGAATGATCTAAGAAACTTTTATTGTTTCACATTATCAGTTACCGTATCTCAAGGCCGAGAAGATTTCATGCATATTTCAAGGGAATTTCATACCGGAAAGAAAATGCGGTTATATGGGCGAGACAAGTAGGCCTAAGGCTTGGCCTCCCAGCGTGCACCTGGCAGTGCACACCCGTTCAAGTTTCTGTCGATGTCGGGGAGAGACAGTTCGCCCACTTGGGTGTGTCCACAGTTTGACAACAGGTGCCGGGGTTGCAACAAGTTTTAAAAAAAAATTATTTCTTCTATTAAGCAAGGGCGGGAAAACCACGCAATGGCCTTGTGATGTCCCAGTTGCACGCGAGGTTCGTTAAAAAATGACAACTCTTAAAATATTGATTTAATCATAAAACTGTAAATATAAATATCGAAGCATTACATTTCACCAACCGAAGAATTCTGAAAAAAATTACCCAGACATTTTCAAAAATCTCAAGTTTCATATTTATAAACCTGACAGCAAAAATCTGGCTAACAGTATACCCTTATACCTAATCACGTGACGATTTATGACAGGGAAGTGAAATTCATTTACTCTTGTTGAAATGCCTATACATATTTGGGGGAGAATTACCTAGTGGACTATTAAATTACCTACTCATGTACTTTTTTTTTCTTAAAAGATGTTTCTATCCCGGTGTGAGGATGAAGTTCTTGTCACGCGCAAAACCAGCGGCCAAACTCGTGTCGTGAGAACAGAGGAACCCTGAACCGCGCACTGGGGGGAGGATTGACCTGGCTCCTTTTCTTAATTAAGCTCCGCGTGTTCGTCTCGTGTACTCCCCCGCTTGCGTTGGCGTGAAGACGGCAGCTCACAGCGTGATCACAGTCTTGTGTTTAATTTATAAAAAAAGCAAAAAAAAGTGAGTTAACGAAGGTAGGTAGAAAACTAGTTTGAAAGTTTGTTTTCAAGTTGAGAACGTTGGACGAAAGTGTATTTGATAATTAGGTTGATGAGGAGACGGAATCCTAGGTGAAGATTTATGATTCATGTGTATGGAATTGTGAGCAATAAGATTAAAATGTAATAGTGGCGCCAGTTGGGTTTGTTAGGTTTTGTAGGTAGGGCATGGATTATAGTGTGTTGATTTTCAAGGAAATTATTACTTTATGGGTAGTTTAGTTTTATTAGAACTGATCAATAAGAATTGCTATTGAAGAAGTGATTTGAAGAAATGAAATAGGATATTTAGCTAAGTTGCCCTTGCAGTTCTCAAATAAAATATACATTGCTGCAGTAGACAAATTTGCTTAAGGCCACTAGTCAAGCACAATAAGATTTCATAGTGCAATAATTGTTTTATAGGGTTTGAAAGATGAAAGCTTAATAGATTATGATGTGCTCACTTGGGTTCGAGCAGCGGCTGAGGTTGTAACTTAACGGAAAAAGAAACTTTTTTTTTGTTGTATTACATCACGTAATCTACTACCAGAAGTTCTGAACTGTACTCTACTGTTGTGTAAAGGGCAGAACGTAAAGAGATAATTAAAGTCGCAAGTGGCAGTCCACGGGACGTCTATTGCTTCCAATAGTCTGTTGTTGTGCAACAGTTGTCTAAATTGAGTTTATAATTCCTATCAAATTGATTTTATTCCATCGTTTACTCTCTCTATGATGAAGAATTTTGTTATTATTTCCTTGAAGCATTGATTAAATTCAGGCGGGTTGTTTGATCACTGCATAAACAGGCGATGAACCAGGAAATATCTTGGCTTTACTACCATTCCTTTCAGTTTCCAACTTCTTGTTACCGTTACTTTAATGAAAAAATACACATTCTGTCTCAACCGAAATCACGTTCCTAAGAACCGGAAGCCATTTGCAAACAGGTTTTAATTCAAAAACTATTTCTACTCTTTTTAAAAACTATAGCGTCTCGTTTTTATTAAGTGAAAACGATTCCAAATATTTATATAAGCCTAATTTAAACCTTTTCGTGTTGAAGGAACATTTAAAAATCCACGCCCGAACATTTTCACATTTAAACACCAGAAAAAATTAATTGATATCTTTTTACGCTAGGGCAATAAATACATGTAATTAAACATTATCGCCATTTAAAAAAAAATCTCCCGCCACTAATTACAACTTTACATTAATGAAAGATGATTACATTTTTTTTCCGGGTGTCAATTTTTCCCCAAAGCGACTTCCGGTTAAAAATTTAGGCTTGAAATTTACGATTTTTTCGCTTACAGTGTCAACTGGTTTGAGTCCAATGTTTTTGCCATTCCCACCTGCATATTTCTTTTCATTTTAAAATTTATATTCCTGCTTTTTGCTGTCCTCTTCTAAATCGTTAAAGCACTAGGATCGGACGCGACTCGTTTGCGTCATTTTGGCGCCATGTCGTAGATTTATTTTTTATTTACTACTATTTTTCAAAGCGTTATGGCTTAATTGAAATGTGAGAGAAATAATCTTCAATTTAAATTCAAATTGAAAATTTATAAATTCAATTTTTTCTAATAAATAAAAAAATCGTGCATTTTTTTTCGTAGAAATTTATTTTTATTATAAATGAATAAATTAAAAAAAGTCTTTCCCCTTCATAAGGGATGATGACGAATACAAACATTTTTTTTTCTCAAGTTTTCAACTTTTAAAACAATAGAGGTAGGCTTATATCTGTACAAAAGTTGGTTTAACCGTGAAGTTAAAAATACTCAAAAATATTTATTTACATTTTTTAGTGGTTCAATCAAAAATTTTGAATGAAAACACTTTGGAAGAAAAAAAAATTACATCTTTAAGATGCGTAATCTAATTTCTTGGTCGGGGTAAGTGCATTAAGCGCCAACTGGTGGACGGATAGTAAAACAGTGAATTTACGTGAAATCGAAATTTACTTAAACGAATTTAAAAATATAAACTCATTGATCGTACCTTTGGATAGTTATTCGAAAATCCTTAAAAATGGACGGATGGATTTTCTTAGGTTTTTATAAATCAGTGAAATAATAATTTGAAAATAATAAAAAACGATTCGTAATCCACTTTAGGTTTCATCACTCAGCTGCAAACTCTCACCGTCCGACTCCAATAAAAGATGAAACGACGGTAGATCGAACGTGGAATCACCGTCGCTTGTAGCAGACGATCCAGCCGGCGATGCACGTTCATGTTCGTTGTCCTGATGCAGAATCTGACTAAGTGCGTGGATATAGTTCATGGCAAGTCTGAGCGTTGTAATTTTAGTCAGTTTACTATTTTCGCATTGAGGAAAATGAGGCACTGCTTTTCGAAGTGTTTCAAAAGCTGCATTGATTTCCTGCATTCGATCTCGTTCCCTCGCGTTTGCTGTGCGACGCCGATATTTGGATAGTGGTGGTGGTTTCTGCTTGGGTTTCGGTTCTCTTTTACTAGTTCGCCGCCGTTCTGTTTCGAGCCGGTTGATAATTGATCGTGGCCGTAAATTGTACTCAAGTGCCGCAGCCGCGCTCCCATCGGCGTCTGGTGACGACGCGGTTTGTCCGTCGGTCGAGCTCATCGTGTGCGTACTACATCACTGAATAAAGTAATCCGAGAACTGGTTGGTGAATGAAGTGTGTTGAGAGTGTGAGTTGAGTTTGAGCGCACTTGGCTTTTGAGGCGGGGCGAATACGTAATAGTCGCCCTCAGGGGAAAGTGATGATTTCTTGCGTTTGAAGGGAAGTTTATGTTGTCGGTTGATTTGTTATATTTTGTAGGAAACGTTTTCATGTTTGCTGTGATAAAAATGGCTAGTAAAGGTTTATTAGTAATAAAGTTTTGGAAAAAGAGATGATCCGCAAGCGGCGCCACTTTTTCGTGAGTGTAAGTTGAACTAATTGAAATTAACAGTTTCTCTTTTGTATGCAGTGCATTTGGACGTGGTACTGAAACTGAATGAGAATGCATATTAACATGTTTCATTTTACGTTTTTTTTTTCGTTTTGAATAGCTGATAAAGATTTGTATATGAATCAACAGTGGCGCCATCTAATGTTTGGATCGTTCGAACATTTTTACCGTATTATGGAACGTCAATAAAATCGAATTTGAACGATTCTGCTACCGCGACCTTATGGCTACGATTATCGGTATTCACAGAAACATATATATATATATATATATACTCATATGAATGTTACAATATTAATATATTTATTTTCATATTATATGTCTATATCTATATCATTTATGTATATAATTTTGGTTTAAATTCGTAATTTGATATTTGAGTTCATTACAAGTTGATGAGTAACAAACATATATATTTATGAATATTTTAATTTTGTATATTTAATATAAAGAATATATATATATATATATATATTTATTAAATTGGCCAATGAGAGGGCATGTAACATTCGTTTTAGTTTCAACTATCGTTGCATCCAACATGGTGGGATAATGCTGCATCAATGCAAACGAACGCTAATATTCATGCGCCCATCGAAAGGTAAATACAATTTAGATGTACCAATTCGTCCCTACTAATTTCATATTTTATACAATGCCATCGAAGGCTGATACACCACCCACAATCGCGATATAAGGAGACAAGATAGTCGCGAGAATGATTCAGCAGGGTAATCAAGGTAAGCTTATATACACTGACTATTTTTGCTTATAACTGTAAACATTTGAGAGAGATACCACTCGAACAAAGGGGCTACCCTTTAGATTTTTTCAAATTTTTACATAAAAAATTTAAATTTTTCCACAAAAAAAAACTTAATTTCTTCCTCACAAAAAAATTAACTTCTCCCTCACAAAAAACTTCCGACTTTTACCAAAGGGGTTAGTTAGTCCATCGATACACATTGACTATTTTTGCTTATAACTCTGTAAATATTTGAGATAGACATATGAATGTGATATTTAATCGAATTGTCTTCAAAAGATACATCAGAAAAATGGTGTTCTAAAAACTTGAAAAAATCCAAATCCATCGATTTTTGTCAAAATTTGACATGTCTATTTTTTAATGAATTCTGGTGTATTTTTGAATATTTTGTATTTTTGACAGGCCCAAGAACTGACCGAGAGCATCTCCTCCGAAAAAGCACAGCCAATCAAAGTACCATTTAAAGAGGTGAACAGGCGCTGGGATGATTTGTTGAGGGGTATCGTGGAACGCAGAGAGAGCTTGAACATGCCTTATTGAAACTTGGCCACTTCCAACACGCCCTCGACGAGTTGTTCGTCTGGGTCGTATATTGACCGAGAAGATGTTGAAGTGAATGAAACCAGTGTTCGGCGATCTTCAGATCATCGAGCTCGAGTTGGCCAAGTTGAAGGTGTTGGTGAACGACATGCACGCCCATCAGAATAGTGTAGACACTTAGAATGACGCCGGACGACAGTTGATTGAACAAGACAATGGCAGCGAAAAGTCGAGCAAGACACAAAAGAAGTTGACAGAATTGAACTCCCGATGGAACGAATTGCAGAGACAAGCACAGGACCGCCAAAGAGAGTTGGAAGGTGCCCTCAAAGAAGCGCAAGCATTCAATCAAGAAATTCAAGATTTGTTGTCGTGGTTGAGTGATGTAGATTCGGTACTATCGACGTCAAAACCAGTCGGAGGTTTATCTGAGAGCGCCCGGGAACAACTCAATAGATTTATGGAGGTTTACAACGAGTTGGAGTTGACGAGACCGAGAGTTGAGTAGGTCCAGCAACAAGGAGCAGGTTATGTTAAGAGCAGTACGGAATGGGCCGCTTAGTAACTTGCAGCACAACTTGAAGACGCTGAGGCAGCGATGGGAG
>JAQGAS010001090.1:0-25949 GCA_034686365.1 Pachymerium ferrugineum | reverse complement strand
AACAAAAATTATGAATTGATAGGACATAAGGAAAGATTGTGTCAAAGTGATGGAACCTGGAATGGAAATTTCGAACCCATTTGTTCCCTCCTTAAAGGTTACAAAAATTTTCTTTACTTTTACTTCTTTTATAATTTAATTTTAATCATTATCAAGGGATTCACTGCAATACACCTGTATTTAATGTTGAAAACACGCAAATTGTAAATAGTCCTGTAAAAGATGTCTATCCCTTGGAAAGCCTAATCCAATATGAATGTCAGCCTGGTTCAAAAAATAAATTCAACACTACCGCACATGTTAGGCAAGTTGATTTCGTCGATTCTATTATACTAAAAATGATTTCTCTCAATTGCATATTTAAGATGTGTCATGAAAGATGAAAAACCAAGTTGGGTTGTAACAGGTTTCTTATTATGTGAAAGTAAGTTGATCCAAAAAGAATATATCAAAGGCACCTTCGATATTATCTAATTACTATAAGTCACGTTCCAACCGCCAAACAATATTCTAAATGGACAGTTTGAAGGAAAGGATTTCACATTTGGTAACAAAATTATTTACACTTGTGATGAAGGATTTCAACTGAGAGGAACCAATACACTGACGTGTACTGATAAAGGAGAGTGGTCCCACGAATCTCCTGTTTGTGAAGGTAAACGTTTAACCACCCCTGTTCAAATTTTATTATTATAATATATTTTATTCCATACACCCAAAAAGATGTAAGACCAACGAAAGGTAATATTTTTAAAAAATATTATTATTATACTGTATAACGATAGTTATTTACTTAAGAATTCGATTTCAGGACCTGCAATTACAGGAGAAAAGGGCCAAAAAGGTGACAAAGGAGAAAGAGGATTACCAGGTACATAACAAAAAAGACACTAGTATTTTCCAACTTTCACAAAAACCTAATTCTAAATTATGGAATAGTTTGTCACAATTTTCTACTGATTGCGTCAACTTGTCTCATTTCATATTCTGTAGGCTTAGATAAATTGGTAGACACGCCAGGTCCCCCAGGTCCTCCTGGTGTACCAGGTTTAAATGGTAAATGCAGCGGAACAGGGCAACTATTAGTGAGACATAGTCAAAACAATAAAGTTCCTCTTTGTCCAACTGGCACTACTAAGCTCTGGGATGGTTACAGTTTTCTTTTTTTACGAGCGTTCCAGAAATCTCATTCTCAAGATTTGGGTAAGTAGCTTACAGTGCAGCAGATGTATAAAGTGACATTTCTCTTTAGGTGATGCAGGCTCCTGTGTTAGAAAGTTTAGTACAATGATCAGCATGCGTTGCACCTTCAACAAACATTGCTATTATTCTTATGACGCCGACCTATCATTCTGGTTGAGTTCCGTAGAAGCCGGACTAACTGGAGTTACAATGCGAGAAGAACCTATTGACTATCACATTAGCCGATGCGCCGTTTGCGATGCACCGGCCAATGCTATTGCAATTCACAGTCAAACAAGAGAAATTCCCGATTGTCCACCTAATTGGTTAAGCCTCTGGACTGGATACAGTTTTCTTATGGTAGGACAACATATATTAAATATTGCAACGCCGCTGATCTTAAACAAAACTTTCTGATTTAGCAAATTAGTAGTGCGCCAAGTGGTAGTGGAGGTCAGAGTTTGGTTAGTACTGGATCTTGTTTGGAGCACTGGACATCATTACCGTTCATTGAGTGTAATGGAAAACTCGGGCATTGTAAACATTATGCTCATTTACACAGCCAATGGCTGGTTGCATTAAGTCAGGGTTCTGACTACAGTAAACCACAAATCCAACACCTTCAACCAGGCAATGAAAAATCACTTCTAAGTCGTTGTAGGGTTTGCATAAAAAATGTGTAAACTTGAAATAAGGATTAATGTATAAGTTAAACAAGTTTATAAATTAGCAAATTATTACTAATTAACCTTAAAATAAAATTGGGTGCTTGAAGTTTAGCTTGAAAATTAAAAAAAAATTATGTAGCTCTTAACATTTAATATCAATGTCAAGAGTTTGTGATTAATTAAAATCCCATCACTCCTAGAAAAAGACAAATACTGGCGTGACACCTAAATTTCTTGTACGACAGTAAAAAAAATTTGATAGGCAAAAAAATTTCGAAATAAACTTAACAGACTTGAAATGTACTAATTGCTTTATAAACTGTTTTAGCTTTCTTAGTAAGCACTCACTTCAATAAAGCAAACCACAATGAAAAAAACGCTTATAATCTGTTGTTTGTAGAATATCAAAGCCTTTGACCGAATTCTTCAATTCGTTTTGAATATTTGCTGTAACTAACATTAAATAAAAAATGGTTGAAATGATTGCTAATACAGTACAATGTCGGATGATATCACTATAAGAGTTTTTTAGGGTGGGTCTGACCTCATTGTGCTATAAGCCCGCATAAACACTTTGACCTGTCTTATAAGCTCGCATAGGCACTTTGATCTGTTAAAAAACCATTAAATTTTTAGTATTAATTTCCTATAAATGATTGATGACTCCATACACGCGGGTAAAGCTGCAGATGAATGAACATCTGTGTAAACAATTTGTTTTACGTCAAGAGCTACAGAATAAATGTTCTACAAATATCAACAACCCCTTAATATAATTAAAGAGAATTTATTTACTTCTGGTAATACTTTGACATGGTACACTGACAATTTTATTTTAAAACTCGTTGAGCGCAAAACAAAAGTACGCCCGCAACAAAAATTGAACGTTTTTGTAACCACCTGGATAAAAGAACCCCACACCCTCACTCGTCCTTAAGGGAATGACTCCCCCTCTTGCTACAGCCCCTTCCAGAAAGATACTTTGGACTGGCCCCTTCCAGAAAGATACTTTGGACTGGCCCCCTCCAGGGCTGCGTCAGGTTAGGTGAAATGGACTCTAGTTGGAAAGCATTTCGGAGTCACTCGACACTATCATAATCAGCTTGGTCTACTATACTAATACTATAGGAGCCAAAAATGGGTAAGTTAGAAGTTTTTACTATATCAATAAGTTTTAAATTCTCCGCAATATTATTAGACATTCTTCCCCTTTTGACAACCTTGAGTAGAAACTTGAGGCGCCAAAACAAGTGACACTGACGAAAATATTTCAAGTAGATTTTTTCATGGATGGTAGAATATTTGCTCTTATAATTGCAACTAAACCCCATTATTACACAATCGATAATTTACACCCCTTAAATCTTTCAACGCTTAGATTGCTCTGTTAATTTATTCATTTACTTATTTTTTTGGTTTTGAATGAAAATAGCCATGCAAATTGACAAAGTATAAACAACAATCCAGCAATTTCAACACGCTGAATTTGAAAGAGCATGCCAAATTCACTAAATAGCTTTCAGACCTGACAATCTACGAAATGAAGAGTTAGCTAATCAACTAAATTACAGTGGTCCAGTTAAACGATTAGCCTATGTACACTTATTTTACCTCTCACATTATGGTTGCCCAAACTCTTTAGAATCAATTTATAAATTTTACAGAAATTTTCGAGATTTGATAAGAGAATCCGAAATTAAGATGTGTTCTATCGGTGGTGGACCTGGTGACAGACATTATATAGTAACAAATTTATTCCTGCGATCAAAATGATTTCAAGGAATAATACTCGACCGCTACCCCCAATGACAAGACATCGTGAATTCACTGATAGAAAAATTATATTATCACTCCTTCAAAAATGTCAATATTTTTACACCTACAGGTGCAAAATGCTCCATTAAAGGCATAATTGTGTGTGTTTACAACGAGAAATATTAATTATTTTAAATTTCGGGTCTCCTCTAATAATAGTCCGTTTTGTCCAAAAAGTAGAGCAGTTTTACCCCTTTCAGTTTATATCACAACAGATTTACTGCCAGTTTATGATCTTTCTTTTGGAAAATAAAAAACATTAATCTCCCTAATCCCCATGTAAAGAGATCCACATGAGAGAAGGTTTATAATAAATCTTATATTTCAGCACAATGTGTCTGTTACAGTACTAAAGCCAAAGCATTCCCCTCATTGATCAACGCAACTATTCCTTATGAAAGAAAGTTTTTTAATATTAATTTCCTATAAATGACTAACGACTCAGTACGCGCGGGTAAAGCTATAGATGAATGAACTTCATCTGTGTAAACAATTTGTTTTTTGTCAGTAGAGCTACAGAATAAATGATGTGCGTATAGAAACTTGAGGCGCCAAAACAAGTGAGACCGACAAAACAGGTGAGACATAACGTTTTATTATTATTAGCAAATATTTCAAGTAGTTTTTTCATGTATAGATTGAATATTTGCACTTATAATTGTAACAAAACCCCACTATTAACCCTTAAACCCTTCAATGCTTAGATTGATCTTGTCTATTGTTCCAAATATTATATTAATTTTATGAACTATAACTGAAAAGGTAAAAAGTTTGTACAAGCGGTGGCACTGCTAATTAAACGCATCATTTATCAAACTAAATATTTTATTTTTACAATTTTTTTTTAAATTCCATTTTTTATAGTAATAAGGTAAGACATTTGTTATTAATAATGTAATTTAGTAATTTTCATAAAAATGAAGAAGTAAAATTTCTTATTTTAAAAACAACATAACCTTTTTCAGTTCACCGTGTTGGTTATTTTCATTATAATTTCATAAAATGGACTCGCCCTCAACTTCAAAACGACAACCCTACCACGAAAATGGGAATTTATCAAAGAAACAAAGGACAACAAATTGTCAACAAGACATTTACAGTATATTCGTGTAGTAATTGAAAACATCGTTTTAATAACAATTATTTTTTTATAGAAGACATTAAGAAACATTTGATTGAAAATGGATATCAATATTTAATAGTAAACAATAAATACTATAACAATGTAAAAAGAATGATTCAACAATACTGCAAAGACGACCATGTGTACTTCTATGTCAAGCAATCTGATTTTGATAATTTCTGTGATGACTTACCATCCAAGATGTCAGAAGATACCAGTACATTAATATGGGTTATAGACATCCATAATGTTTTTATCAAATTCATGTTCTCTGCTAATGAAGAAGCCACTAATGAAGTTACTGACACATTGTTACATATTGAAAAAAAATTAAAAGCAACAACACGCAACTATGTTCTACTTAGTATAACTGAGGCGGTAGTACCATTTGGTCGTAAATTACTAAAATTTGATGTGGAGAAGTGGAAGATTGAAAGTGAAGTAATTAGTACATTACCTACACCATTCAGACAGATTCTGCAACGTAGATCATCATTAGTTGCGTCATCTGAAATCCCAGACAATACGTTAAAAATCACGTTTAAAAATGTCCACCCAAGTGACCAAATAGACGTCTACGATGTTAATTTAGTAGCAAGTAGCTATTTGAATGTTGCCTCAATACCTTCTAATTGTTTTCCCACAATTCTATACTTGTTGGAAGAATGCGGGCTATGCACTTGCATACAAATTGAAGATTTACTTCATGTTCAATTCCAAGAGAAGAAACAGATGTCAATTTTTAAATCTCTTTACATGTCAACGTTTGGCACTCCAGTAAAAGATAGCAACAATGATAAAGCAATAATCAACCATAAAACAATGGAGAAAATTTTATCGATAATGGAACGGGACGGCATTCAATCCGAAGATTTGACGTATGCATCTGACATACTTTTTGCTGCTTATGACTTTGAAAATATAGGATACGAAGAATTGGCGTCCAAGCTTAAATTCAGTGACGGGCTGTTACGAACAGCGTACATTTACACATATTTTACTGCTCACGTATATGGCACTCGAGATTTATGGCATAAATTTTCTGAATTTAATGAAGTTGAAGCTTTGATTGGAAAACCGAATATTAAAATCTGTTCAATCGGAGGTGGACCTGGTACCGATGTTATAGGAACCAGTTTCTTCTTGAAGTCAAAAAATTTTAAGGGAACTATACAAGGATCAGTTCTTGAATATTATCTCAAATGGGAAGTCGACGCTCACCAGTTATTAGAGAAATTTAAAGCTGAAGATCAGAGCAACATTACAAACATCGATTATTACAAATTTGACTTCCTGCAGCAACATGTGAGTTGAACATTTCATCCCCTACTTGTTTAAAATATTGTTTTCTACGTTTATCTCAGATTGATGATATCTCAAGACAAGAGATTGAGCGAGCAGACGTAGTGACATTAATCAAATTCATCAGTGCAATGACTTTTCATGACGAATGTCTTGAAAAGATCGGGGTTAGTCTGCTGAATCTTATGCTTCTCTATTTGTTTGATAATTTTGAATGTTACTACCTTCAGGTACTCGTAGGATATATGAAGCAGAATGCCCTTCTTTTCATTACAGATAATAGTGGTGGTACTGACTACTATGAATTATTTACTGTTTTGACTGAAGCAGGGTTTATACAATTGGAAATACCGAATACAAAAATCGTATATTTGTAACAAGATATATTGAACTAATATTGAAGCTTTGAATATGTATTTTAGTTTCCGGAGTTCGAAACGTCTGTTCCGTATCAGGAGAAAGAAGTGATGCATAATCATGATCCTTCAAAATTAAACGTCAAGTGCAACCCTTATAAGACCGTTCACCCGAATGAATCACTAAACAATTTTGTAACCGTTTGGGTAAAAGAATAAAGAAAGGGAAATATCAAGAAGTTATAACCTTAATCTGGAATGTGTTATTTTTTAGGTTTTGCGGAATAAAAAAATAGCCATGCAAACCACAACATTTGAGAAAGTATTAACAACAATCCAACAATTTCAACACGCTGCAATTGAAAGAGAGTGTGAAATCCACTCCACGGCTTACAGACCTGAAAATCAACCAAATGAAGAAGCTAGTCGACTAGACTACAGCGATCCAGTCACACGATTAGCCTATATATTCACTTATTTTACCTCTCATACATTAATTACCCAAACTCTTTGGAATAAATTTACAACAATTCCAGAAATTTTAGATTTGATAGGAAAACCCGTAATTAAAATCTGTTCTATCGGTGGTGGACCTGGTACGGATATCATAGCAACTAATTTATTCCTGCGATCAAATGGATTTCAAGGAAAAATTGAAGGAATAATATTCGATCGTTACCCCCAATGGAAAGATATTGTGACTTCATTGATAGACATATACCGCTCTGAAAACAAAAGCAGTATTTCATCAATTAACGTCCATCAATTAGACTTCACGCAAGTAACTTATTATTTATTTAGTTTAATTATTAAATTTTTTAATTTTTTAATTTGGTCCAGCAGTTTGCCATTGATGCCGCTACTACAGAACGTATTAAATCGGCTAATGTAGTAACTATTGTCAAATTTATAAGCGCTGTGACATTTGCTAAAGACCGTTTTAAAAACCTTGAGGTAAGTTAAATGAAATTTAGTATATATAAATTGAAAATATGCATTTTTTTTACAGTCCCTAATAAGCTGCATGAATAAAAATTCCATTCTATTCATCGAAGACAATAGCGGCGATAGTGACAATGGGCAGTCCAAGTTGAGAGAAATGTTAAATAATGCAAAGTTTAGAAAATTGTGTTGGGTATAGTCATTCAAAATTAAGTAAGATCTAAGAATTCTTAAAAATATTTTAAATATTATTCTAGATTCCTCATATTACAGAGGAAATTCCAGTTCCTGAAGCACAAGTTATGCAAAATCATAATCCTTACAGAAGACGCCCGCAACAAACATTGAGCGTTTTTGTAACCATCTGGATAAAAAAATAGAGCAGATGACCAATATGATGCACTAGAATATGGATAATAAATTATTATATCCTTTGCATGTTACTCATTTATTAATTTTATTTTTAGCCTCATTTGTCTGTTTATTTACTACATTGAGGTTTAAAGATTTGGTTGTGGTATCCATAAACTGATTATATTTTAAAATGTTTAAATTTTCTGTTTGGCCAATAAATAGCGGTGAAAAATTTAATTTTGTGATGCTACAATCATTTCTTGTTCAAGTTAATCAGCCATTGGAAAAGCAATATTCATTAACTAAAACTATATCAATCATCGACTAGCCAAAATTATCAAATGACGAAATTAAAAAAAAAAACGTTTATTTTATCAGATAAAATTAATGTCACCATAAAATTAACCCCTCGAAAAATTAAGGTCTGAAGAGAGAAGATGTGGAACGCAATGTTCTATGAAATATTGCGGTGGAGATGCGGATTGCGTATGTGATGGACCTTGCGGTGAAGTTTGTGTTTCTAAAGGTAATTTTTATAACCGATGCAACATTTCTCAATAATATTTTTTTGAAATCAAATAGGTCTACGTGGTGGTAAACTGAACAATCCAGAAAATGGAAGTGTAAAAATGCCTTTTGAAGATAAATTCGGTCAATTTGCTTATTACATTTGCAACAAAAATTATGAATTGATAGGACATAAGGAAAGATTGTGTCAAAGTGATGGAACCTGGAATGGAAATTTCGAACCAATTTGTTCCCTTAAAGGTTAGAAAAATTTTCTTTACCATCCTTTGACTTCTTTTATGATTTAATTTTAATCATAATCAAGGGATTCACTGCAATACACCTACATTTCATGTTGAAAACTCGCAAATTGTAAATAGTTCGGTAAAAGATGTCTATCCCTTGGAAAGCCAAATCCAATATGAATGTCAGCCTGGTTCAATAAATAAATTCAACACTACCGCACATCTTAGGCAAGTTGATTTCGTCGATTCTATTATACTTAAAATGATTTCTCTCAATTGCATATTTAAGATGTGTCATGAAAGATGAAAAACCAAGTTGGGTTGTAACAGGTTTCTTATTATGTGAAAGTAAGTTGATCCAAAAAGAATATATCAAAGGCACCTTCGATATTATCTAATTACTATAAGTCACGTTCCAACCGCCAAACAATATTCTAAATGGACAGTTTGAAGGAAAGGATTTCACATTTGGTAACAAAATTATTTACACTTGCGATGAAGGATTTCAACTGAGAGGAACCAATGCACTGACGTGTACTGATAAAGGAGAATGGTCACACGAACCTCCCGTTTGTGACGGTAATAAATTTAACTAACTAATCTATTGAAATCATTATTAATTGATACGTACTATATTTCAAATAATTCAAAAGGTGTGGCTCAAACCTCAGGTAATATTTGTACTATTCTTGCAGGACCTGCAGTTACCTGTGAGAAAGGAGAGAAAGGAGAGAGAGGAGAAAGCGGTAGACCAGGTACATAATTAAATATGTTGACTTTTTGTTAGTTACATAGAGGGAGATGGTTATGCCATACAATTACTTAAATATCTAAATGGAGCAACGACTAATTCTATCAAATTCTTTCTGATTTCATGGTTTGTAGGTTTAGATGGGATAGGTGTACAAGGTCCACCAGGTCCTCCAGGTGTGGTATCTCACGACGGTAAAGGTGTAGAGATTTTACTTGTGCGACACAATCAAACCAATAATGTCCCCCTTTGTCCATCGGGTACCACTAAACTCTGGGACGGTTACAGTTTACTATTTGTCCAAGCGTTAGACAGACCTCATTATCAAGATTTAGGTAAATAACATCTTATGATTATAAGATGTGAAACCTAAAATTATATTCTTTGTCATTTCAGGTGATGCGGGATCATGCGTACGTAAGTTTAGCACAATCCCACACCTTCGTTGTAACATTGACAGTCATTGCTACTATTCTTTTGATGACGATCGCTCGTTCTGGTTGAGCAATGCATTGGCGGGAATAAGCAGAGTTGACATCAGAGAGGGAGCTATTGATTATCACATTAGTCGGTGCGCCGTTTGCGATGCATCTGCAAACGCTATTGCAATACACAGTCAAACAACGGATATTCCTAATTGTCCGCCCAACTGGTCAAGTCTTTGGACTGGATACAGTTTCTTTACGGTTAGACAAAACATATCATTTTGTATTAAGGATTGTTAACAATTAATTTTGCTTAGTACCGCACTAATGCTCATAGTGGTAGCGGAGGTCAGAGTTTGGTTAGTACTGGATCTTGTTTGGAGCATTGGTCAACATTACCATTTATCGAGTGCATTGGACAAGGCGGTCATTGTCAACACTATGGTCACTTACACAGTCAGTGGCTGGTTGCAATAAGACATAATTCTATGTACAGCAGACCACAAATTCAAGAACTTAAACCGGGCAATGAAAAAACACTTCTAAGTCGTTGCAGAGTTTGTTTAAAAAATGAATAAACAAATACAAAATCGACTTATATTCTGTTTGCATTAATATATGCTGTAACTAATATTTAATAAAAAATTTTGGGCAACGATTTCTGTAATGGTATTATATAAATAAGTGATAAAAAAACACTTTATCTCAAGTTTGATTTGAAATGATTACTAATACAATGCCGGATGATATCACTACACGAGAGAAATGTAATTCGTATTTATAAGAACTTGAACGCAATTGCCTTTAGAATGGAAACACTTTTAGAAATCATGTTTATACATAATGCATTGCAAATAAAAGTGTCAAAAATTTGGTTTTCTATTTTGTGAATAGTTTATGTCTGAAAATTTCACAAGTGACGACGAGCCACATTCTCATTATCAACTGCATGTGATCTGGGCTATAATCAAAGTATAAACTGCAAAGTATTTATATCCATGACTAATAGTTTTATTTTTCACCCAGAAGGAAGTTCACCTCTCCTTCATACAGTAACCCGATTTAATCTGCAGGCATTGAAAGCTTTCTCAACGTACAACACAAAAGTGAATTGTGAAATTTAAACATCCTATTTCATTGCTAAAATAAACAACTCCAAGAACATTGGATATGTAAGTAAAAACACACTCATTTTAAAATATCACATCTGACATTTCATGTTGCATTGCGTAATCTTTTTCCAATGTTGATAATGTTACAGAACTAAACATGCCTCTCAAGGACATATTTAAAAACGATGTTGAGGAATCGCCTGAACCTCAGGAAGTTTCAGTTAATGGTAAGAAAAGTTAAACACACAAAATACTAACAATTTCACCTAAATTTTTGTTTATAGGCACATTACCTGCATGGTTATGTGGCACGTATTATAAACCTGCTAATGGAAAATACAAACTTCCAAGTGGTTTTGAAATGAATCATCTAATTGATGGCTATGCCATTATTTATCAATACAAAATTCAAAATAATAAGGTAAATTTTTCTTACAGAATCAACTTATAAAACATTTCATTTTTTGTGTTAGGTTACTTTTCGGTCTAAATTTTTAAATACTGATGCGTATAACAAAGCAATTGAATTAGGTAAACCATATTATGCTGAGTTTGGAACTCGACGTTACGCAAATCCCAACAGTAATTTTCTTACAAGGTCAATTAAATAATTTCTTTTCTGCTTCAATTAAAATTAAAATGTTGCCAACTTTTAGAATGATGTCACAGCTTCTTCCGGGAGATTTTTCGGACAACACATTTTTGAACACAATTACATATAGAGGAAACGTTTATGCATCTAATGGAAGTTGTTACCTTCATCAAATCGATCCAAACACACTTCAATCAATTGCAAAAGTAAATTATTAGCTACATTTTCAAAATAAAAACACGTGACGTCATTACTCGTGACGCGCTGCAAGAACTGATATGTGACATAACAGGTTGTATTTTCACCTAAAAATTTTCTTGTGGTCAAAAGTAGAGTAATTAATGCCGCACTCACTTCAGCCCCATACTGATTTTTTTTTTCTTTGAAAAAAACACCTTACCCCTAACGTAAGATTAGAAAGACACTGCTGACTGATGGATTAAGCACTAACGTGTAATTTTAATCTTTAAAACAGATTTATTTGTATTAAACACATTTTACCCCAAAAAGTGCAACCCACAATTTTCAGAATTCATTAGTGCTGTAAAAAGATTTAATAATGTTAAAACCAGTTATAAAGATGAATATGATTTCCAAAAAAAGACCAATTTCATTAACCATTGTCAGTAATGATTTGTAAAAATACTGCAGCAATTACTTCTTTTTCTTAGGTGGACTTGTCCAAAGCTGGAATCTTTGGATGCACGCCTTGTTTTTTGCAAGACTCTAAAGATATTCTCTACAACATTGGAACGTCATTTCGCCCTACAATGAAATGGGTAGCACTCAAAATTGAAGATGAATCAGCTAATGAAAGTACTATTGTACTAACAGATAACTCCCTTATTTCGTAGATTAATAATTCCAATTCTTTCAGATCGGGCTCTGCTCCCTAAAAGAGACGTCAAAATCATGTTTCCATTTGCTGCTGTCTCTACCACATCAATGCCCGTTATCCAATCTTTTGGTCTTACAGAAAATTACATGGTTTACGTGGAACTGCCCTACACAATAAATATGCTCACAGCGTTTTTCAATTTAATAAAAGGAAAAACTCCTTCTGAATGTACTCAATGGAACCCACAAGAACTAGTACGTTCAACAAATTTCATCGTATCATACTGAATATAATAACGTATTCCTTAACTTTCAGAACAAATTTCACGTAATTAACCGAAAAACTGGTGAATGCATTGGTATTAAATATACAAGTGAAACGTTTTTCTATCTACAAATACTCAATGCCTATGAAGAAAATGATTTTTTAGTCATTGACATCCTCGCTGCCAATAGTCCCGCATTTTTGGACTACCTAACACTATCAAAATTAAGAAATGGAGAATACTACAAGAATGAAAAAGATGTGCAAGTTCTGAGACGATTTGTACTACCAATTGGAAACATTTCAGTACAAAAATACTTTTTACCCACTTTATACAAATTAAATATTGACCTTTTTTTAGGCTACAAAACTAAACGAAAATGTTATTACATCAATAACAACTACCGCTACTGCAAAAAGGATTGGAGTAAATGAAATTTTTCTAACACCAGAAATACTCTTCGATTTTTGGATTGATATGCCAAGAATTAACGGCAATTTTATTACTAAAAAATACCGTTACGTTTATTGCCCGATATTTAATCAAGAAAATGAATATCAAAAAACTGTAAGCGACTATCTTCTGATAATGGTATAAATTACATATCAATGGCTTTTAACACTTTTGCTTTTCAGTTGTGCAAATTGGATTTGGAAACTAAAGAAATTAAAGTTTGGAGGGGTGAGAATGAAAATGCTTGCGCAACCCAACCAATATTTGTAGCTAATCCAGATGGCAAAGATGAAGATGATGGTAAAATTATTTTATTCATTGATGTTTATAATTTTTAATTTCTTTTTTGATATTAGGAGTTTTAGCCACAGCTGTTGCAGATACAGGAAACCCTAATCATTCCTGGTTTGTATTTTTGGACGCTAAAACATTCACTCAAATTGGAGTTGCTGAAATTAACAGTGGCATTAATGTAGGGAATCAGGGAACATTCGTCTGGGATAAAAATTAATAATAATTTAAAGCAATGCTCATTATAATAAATGAGTTATTTAATAAAAATAAGAATAAAATAATCTGATGTATTTGCCTTTCTTTCAGACAAATCTCTAAAATTGTTTATTTAGCAGTTCAGGTTAAAAGCTCCCCCGTAATTAAACGGAACAATATTTATTTTCTTTACTTATTTACTACAGTTTTTAATTGAATGTTTGTCAAAATTGATTATAAATTTAAAAATCACATACAAGAAGCACTCTCAAAATTAAGGCTAAGATTTATTAATTTCGTCATTTTTCCCAATACCAGCATTTTACGACGTTTGATAAAGCACAATGACGTATGTAAGCACAGTACCGGCCATCTAAATGTTGAAAAAATATTTAGATCCGTAATTTCTTTCCCTTTAAAATCTTTACACTAAGCAAGCTGCTAGTCTTCAATAGGAACAATCCCGAAACATTAATTCCAACGTTTCTTCTCGCCAATTGATTAGAAAATAAAGTGTAATTGCTCATATTCAATAGCTGCAATAATTGACATAATAAATACAATAAAAATAAAAACTCAAATCAATTACTCTACTTGGTTTTCATTGCTGCATTTGTTCAAAGGAGATGAAATAATGACATCACTTCCACTGTGAGCCTATATTTTTTAAATTTCAACATTTTATCTCATCATCACATGTATAGAATAATTTTATTTTATATTTATCCGCATACCTTTTTATTGACATCAGCAGATTCTTTATACAATACTGCTAAAAGGTGTATTTGCTTGACAGCACTAAACAAAAAATAAATTTTATACGTAATCGAGAAACTTCTTTTCAAAGCCCGTAAATCGCAACAAACATTAACTGTCAATCCAAGAATCCAAAGAAGAACAATTGGAGAAAACAATTCACTAACAATTTTAGTGTTTTCATCAAGACACCTAAACTGCTTCTGCAGTTTTAATATCTGATAATACGGCAACTCTTCACTTGTTTGAAGAATCTCGTCAATTTTTTCATTAATCAAGCCGTATCTTGCACTTGTAATTTTACATACGCGTACAAATTCCAGTATGGGTATATAAAAAGAAAAAAACGAAGCAATGAAGACGACGACCACTTCAAATACTGAAAGGATGTAAAAAAAAGACAGTTCTCCAATAGTGACATCTGAGCCAAATAACGTAATATTTTTAAAAGCTTTTGTTTCTTGGGCAACTCCGCATATTGAAACAAAAAAGGTAGCAGCCATTATTATAACACAAATGGCAGGAAGAATGATTGTCACTATTATGCTTTTTTTATAAAGTAGTCTTAACTGACTGTCTTGAAAAGGTTGGATGGATTTCTTATAGAATTGTAAGAACTTCTTTCTTCTCCTAAACCGGAACACAGAAGTGCAGACAGACAAAAATAGTGTGACTACAGCCGATGCTAGCATTGTTGTAGAATCCATACTTGGAGAAAAGGTTAATTGGTAGATTATTGCAGCCAGGAGATGTAACAATATTGGAATCTGTAATAAACATAAAGTAACAGTTGCGAATAGGTGTTTACGGGTCATTTTCGGAACATGCTGCCAAAAGATGTGTTGCAAGATGAGTTGCTTGTGCGTTTGTACCAAGAATACTTCATGCAATGTTTATTGGCTGAGATAATTACGATAAAGTGTTGGAAAAATCGATAAGAGCATGTTGTTTCCTGTTTGACAAAGTGCTTTTAGTGTGGCAATTAATGTAATATTAATGTAATATTAATAACTTCCGTTGATTGATTCATGATCAACTTGAGTTACTGCTAATTCTGTTGGTTTCGGGGTGTGTAATTACCCTTTCCACTGCATAATAAGTGCCATGTGCCAAAGACACGCAATAATTATCTTAAATAATAATTATCTATTATATTTAAGGAACTGCATTAGTCGAATTTAATTCGAATGTTATAATAAAGCTTTGTTTAGTAATCAGAGAGTACTTTTTGATATGTAAGAAACACATGCACTTCATGCAGAATCAACCTTTAGCTTTCACATTACTTTAAAACATCTGCAATTTGATTGGTTAGAGAATTTAATCTGGTTTAATTCTATTGGTGGAAGTACAAGTCGTAATGCAGAAAAGCGAAAGCAGTAGTACGATTTAAAATCCAAGTTACGGGACTGTTGAAGCAAAATCTTAGCCCGTCGAGTTTGGTTTCTGCTTGCGTTGTTTTATCCTGACATTTGATAACGATATAACTATTTCTCGTTATATTAACCTTACATTAGGCTAAAAGACTAGCAATAGCGTTGTGTATATCAATATCGTGACAGTTGCATCATCTCTCTATAATCTTTTTGCTCGTTCACACTCTTGATTGTCTATTGCAGCAATTTCATATGGGATAGGAATTAGTCTGTTTTGTTTAAAATGCATATTGTTACATCCTCTTTATCCACAAAATTTTAGACTTCTATGTATTTTGCTAAGGTACTTTTTCTCCCGAATACGTATATTGTACAATTTGTATCTAGTAAATTTCTAACAGGTCAATCATTCGAGTCTCGTTCAACACCTATTGGAAATTGTACTCTAATCTCCGTGCCCTGTAAGTATTTTTTAAAACACTTGACGTACCGATTAAAAAAAAAATATGTTTTTCACTGCGCATAAAAATGTTATTAGGCTTACGTATGGGTTGTTACGTATTCAGTTCTATGGTATTTATGAACTAAGACTTAACAATGTTATTACAAACGTAATCATACCGCAGGTATTGGCTTTTATCGGGCCACCATATAAGTCAAAAGGTCTATCCGATGCACTTACTCTATTTGCTCAATTCTTGTTAAACAATTTCTATAATGTGTTTACCTTTCACTTACAACTTCAAAACTGTATGTTTAACAATTTTGTTCATTGTTGTTTATAATTTTTAATTTCTTTTTTGATATTAGGAGTTTTAGCCACAGCTGTTGTAGATACAGAAAACCCAAACCATTCCTGGTTGTATTTTTGGACGCTAAAACATTCACTCAAATTGGAATTGCTGAACTTAACAGTGGCATTAATGTCGGGAATCAGGGAACATTCGTCTGGGATAAAAATTAATAATAATTTAAAGCAATGCCCATTATAATAAATGAGTTATTTAATAAAAATAAGAACAAAATAATCTGATGTATTTACCTTTCTTTCAGACAAATCTCTAAAATTGTTTATTTAGCAGTTCAGGTTAAAAGCCCCCGTAACTAAACGGAACAATATTTATTTTCTTTACTTATTTACTACAGTTTTTAATTGAATGTCTGTTAAAATTGACCATAAATTTCACAATCACATACAAGAAACCCAAAATTAAGGCTCAAATGTATTAATTTCGTCTGTCACTTTTCGCAAATATCCGCATTTTACGACGTTTGATAAAGCACAATGACGTACGTAAGCACAGTACCGGCCATCTAAATGTTGAAAAAATATTTAGATCCGTAATTTCTTTCCCTTTAAAATCTTTACACTAAGCAAGCTGCTAGTCTTCAATAGGAACAATCCCGAAACATTAATTCCAACGTTTCTTCTCGCCAATTGATTAGAAAATAAAGTGTAATTGCTCATATTCAATAGCTGCAATAATTGACATAATAAATACAATAAAAATAAAAACTCAAATCAATTACTCTACTTGGTTTTCATTGCTGCATTTATTCAAAGGAGATGAAATAATGACATCACTTCCACTGTGAGCCTATATTTTTTTTAAATTTCAGCATTTTATCTCATCATCATATATAAAATAATTTTATTTTATATTTATCCGCATACCTTTTTATTGACATCAGCAGATTCTTTATACAATACCGCTAAAAGATGTATTTGCTTGACAGCACTAAACGAAAAATAAATTTGGTACGTAATCGAGAAAGTTCTTTTCAAAGCCCGTAAATCGAAACAAACATTAACTGTCAATCCCAGAATCCAAAGAAGAATAATTGGAGAAAACAATTCACTAACAATTTTAGTGTTTTCATCAAGACACCTAAACTGTTTCTGCAGTTTTAATATCTGATAATACGGCAATTCTTCACTTGTTTGAAGAATCTCGTCAATTTTTTCATTAATCAAGCCGTATCTTGCACTTGTAATTTTACACACGCGTACAAATTCCAGTAAGGAAATATGAAACGATAAAAACGAAACAATGAAGAAGACGGCCAATTCAACTACTGAAAGAACGTAGTAAAAATACAGTCCTTCAATAGTGTCATCTGAGCCAAACAACGTAAGGTTTTTAAAAACTTTTGTTTCTTGGGCAACTCCGCACATTGAAACAAAAAAGGTAGCAGCCATTATTATAACGTAAATGGCAGGAAAAATGAGTGTCACTATTATGCTTTTTTTATAAAGTAGTCTTAACTGACTGTCGTGAAAAGGTTGGATGGATTTCATATAGAATTGTAAGAACTTCTCTCTTCTTCTATGCCGGAATACAGAAGTGCAGACAGACAAAAATAGTGTGACTACAGTCGATGCTAGCATTGTTGTAGAGTCCACACTTGGAAAAAAGATTAATTGGTAGATTATTACAGCCAGGAGATGTAGCAATATTGGAATCTGTAATAAACATAAAGTAACAGTTGTGAATGTGTGTTTACGGGTCATTTTTGGAACACGCTGCCAAAAGATGTGTTGCCAGATGAGTTGCTTCAGCGTTTGTATGCAAGAATACATCACGCAATGTTTTTAGTGGCTGAGATAATTACGATAAGTGTTGGAAAAATCGATTAGAGCATCTTGTTTACAGCTTGACAAAGTGTTTTTAGAGTGGCAATTTATGATGTGTGTTCATCTATTAGTAATGCAAAATTAATAACGTCCGTAGATTGATTTATGGTCAACTTGAGTTGTTAATTCTGTTGGTTGGAGTGTGTATAATGTCAAAGTGCCAAAGACACAAAATAATTATCTCTAATAATAATTATCTATTATATTTAAGGAACCGCATAAAGTTGAATTTAATTTGAATGTTATAATAAAGCTTTGTTTAGAAATCAGAGAGTATTTTTTGATATGTAAGAAACACATGCACTTTATGCAGAAACATCCTTTAGCTTTCACATTCGACCAATAGAATACTTAAAAACATCTGCAGTTTGATTGGTTAGAGAAATTAAGCTTTTTTAAATTCTATTGGTTGGAAGTATAAGTCGTAATACAGACAAGTACGTTAAAAATATAACAGATATAAATTTGTAACTTATTTGTACAACATACGTATGGAAAAAGTATATTGTTTTGTAATTTAGGGATAATTTTTCTTGATAGAAAGCAATGAACAATGTGTGTTTTATACAAAAACTAATTCCCATGCGATAAGTTTAAAATATTAATAGAGCGTTTGCGCAAAGAGATAGAGGTCACTTATGACATACAGTAGGTTTTCATCTTATGAAGCTGGCTATAAAAATACGTTTTAAAATACAGTTTGCGCACGGTAACTTTTATAGGTAACTTATAAATCTGAAACAAACAGATGAAGCCGGAAATGATATTAAAGCAATTTAATTTCGGGATAAAATTACTTCTAAACGCAGTAAAAAGTGCCTTAAGTTGAATCGTTCGTTATACTGTGTAAACATGAAATTTGAATCTGTTTAGGTAAATATTAGTTTTAAACGTTAAATTTAAAAAAATATATACACACCGGTATTTCGTTTCGTTATTAATACCTTTTCTACCAAATTATGTGCTTAAAAGTATATATTTACACCTTGTTCTTCAATCGTCGCTTCAACGCGATTACAAATGGCGGCGCATAAACATTGAAAAGTGACGGACACGGTGTATACACCGTGGTGATAGACCTATGGACCACGTGACCAACCTACGACTTTATATGCACTCAAGGCCGTATAGGTCGCGCTTATAGATACCCAGGCCAGGTGGCCATTAATGAACTAATCATCTCAAATATGGCCGCCTGGGTGATTTTTTTTTTTGTTGATGGTGCTAATGGGGTAGAAGAGAACCTTGAACCGTGCAAAGTGTATACCCGAGTCGGGTGATTTCTGTGATGAACCAATGGCATCATTGACCTCCAAAAGGGTCACAAACGTAAATTGTCGTTTCCTTCAATTCGGCTTTTGTCATCGTTTTTTTTTTCCCCACCCAACACTCCATGTAAACCGATCAACAAAATCGAGTGGAAGAGCGCGAAACGGGAGAGTTCATATATTAAACGATGGAAAACGAGGAGCTACTTACGGTGGTCGTCACACTGCCCAATACACGAATCTAAAAAAAGAACTTAGGTACTTTTATCCCTCCCCTACTTTCCACCATGTGGTGTCACCTCGCGAGAACGAGTCCATACACCCCCAACAAACCCCTTAAGGGTTTTTAGGGTGGACCCACCCTTTGAGTGACCTTCTAAACCCTCAGGGTCAAAGTGATGGTCAACCCCCGCCCTTATCTCTTCTTACGTGTGAGAAGTTACGTATTCTGTTCGATGTTATTTATGAACTAAAACTTAAATGTTATTACAAAGGTAATCATTTCGCAGGTATTAGGTTTTATTGGGCCGCCACATTCTCAAAAAAATTATCTCAACGAAAATATTCACTCAAATTAAGAGTTGCTGAATTTGACAGTGGAATCAATATAGGAAAATCAGGAGATTTGTCTGGCGTCTCAATGCGTGGTGACATTTTTTAATTATTCAATCACGTGAACATTTAAAAACAAAGCATTATTTAATAAAAACGTATAGTTTCACATGAAACGTTATATAAAACACCAGGTCAGAAAGTTGATTCGATGCACTTACTCTTATTTGCTCAATTCTTGTTAAACAATACCGATAATGTGTTTACCTTTCACTTACAACTTTAAAACTATTTGTTTAACAATTTAGTTAAAAGCCAATTCCAACTGAACATATTTGTATTCACTTAGTTTTTTCTAACAGAAATGTTGTAAACATTTCAAGCACTTCGATAACAAGAAGCTCTTGTAACGCTAGAGACGGAGCAACTTCCTTCAAAATGCAAGTTCAATCAAATATTAACGGAATTAAGTTACAACTTACAGCAAAGAAACGCGCACTGTTACGTGAAACGATTAACCAATGCATTCAGGAGCAGCATGAAACCCCAGAACTGGTTCAACAAATTACGAAAATGTTTCGTAAACTTAACGGATTTACAATCCTCCAGATCCTTTTCCTTGTTATCACATCTGGTTTGTGCGCGTATCAAACCTATGAACGAATAGCATATTTTTTGAGCGGGCCAAAATCGGTACAAGTGAAATTTGCAGACGACAGTGAGGAATATTTCCCACCGGTATGGATACGCAAATACACTACAGTAGAAACGATGGAATTTGCCAAAAATTTTAGTGCTAAGTTGGGATTGCAACCGGATGAAGATCCGTGCATTCCGTTTGTGCTACTCAAGGTGACGGACCCAGATGACCAGTTACAACTTTACTATGCTGGAGGAAAAGCATCTTTTGTAAGCGAAGCATATGTAGAAACGGTAAGTGATCAAGAAAATTCACATTGAAAATGGCATAATGGACTGTGTTTCAGCGATCTGAACGAATGAATGCAACTAAGTCTGATGACGTTTCAATAATTTGTGCTGCTACGAGATTTGTTTACGGTAGGCAAACCTTTTAAGTTCAATACCTTTTCCTCGGATAAAACTAGTTTAAACTGCAGATAAACCATTAAGATTTAACCAGCAATCGAAACTTATTATGAAATTGTCACCGGATGAAAGCTTTAAGTGCTCTGTCAAAACAGAAGTATGTAGTACATCTGTTTATTAGTTACTACATTATTTTTCTTACACACTCCCTTGCCAAAACATTTCCTAGATTGCAATAAGAAACGCAGATTTCTTTCCACTTTACGATGACTCTGATGCCTGGTATCAAGATCTTGACATGAACTATTTGACTCAAATAAAAATTTTGATTAAGAAGGTGAATTGCCGACTTATAATGTCCATATAATACAATGCAAATTTAATATTTTAATCGTATTTGAAATTATAGACCAATCTTTTAAACACGAATGAATATTGGTGCACCGATGAAAGGCAAGAGGTTTACAATTGCTTGGAAACATGTGCTTGGAGTTTATTAGAATTGGTTAATTTTACGTGCAGGTTAGAGTTTTAAAATTTGATTTTTAATCCCCAGCGGAAAAAAAAATTGCTGCTTCTTTTTTGTAATAATTTGACTGAATTATAGCTGTTTTTGTTTCATCTCTTTAGCTTTTACGTAGTTACAACCCCATTTTTTGCAAAAAACTGCTGTTATTCCCCTCTAGGACCGTGGTTTCAATGAGTTCCACATGTCCTTTATGTGATTACATAGAATATAATTCAACATTCTTTGTTATTGACCTAAATTTCGACTCGAGTCTTGTAAAATGCAATAACGGGTCCTAATTTTTAGAACTTGAATTCCACAAGGTTCCAGGTCTCGGACCGTATCAACATATAGGTGAAAAGGGGTTGATCTCTAAAAGTTAACGGCTTCTTTGCACGTCTCCTTTAAAACCCTTAAAAATTTAATTATTATATTCTATCAGAACTAACCATTGGCCTACTCCCATTGGTTGAATCTCATCACACCAATGACAACATGCGCATGTCCCGCTGTCAAAAAGAGTGTGTTAGTGTAATTCGAATTATTCAAGTTATTCGTTTTATGGAAGGTATATAACACGTTCACTAACATTAGTAATCAGTATATTAACATAATGGAAACATAAATCATCAATATCAGTTTAATAACAGCTGGTGCAACAAAATTGCTGCGATTTTCACCTGCCGAAAGGCCGATGGTGTAGGGATGTGTTCCCGAGTATGCGTAGTATTGCTTTCGTGCTATTTTTTTGTAACCTACAGAATTGAAGAGGTCAGCAATGGGAGATAGGTTATTGTTTAGCTCGGACATAATATAAACGATTCAATTTAAAAATTGAGAATTAAAGAAAAGAAATGTTTTCAGAGTACCTGTAATGAAGATTAAAGGTCTGCAAAATTGTGGTACACAAGCTGAATGGCTTAAATCAACATTGAAAATACTTTCTTTCGTTAACCAATTTGATCAATGGCGTTATTGCAGCTGTCCAAAACCATGTGAATTAATTAAACAAGAAGCACATATAAATATTGACTCGAAGGAAGAAAAACATGGAAAAATACAATTGCAACCTCTTGATAATACTGTGCGAATAGCAACTCAATATTACACTTACAACACTATCAGCTTATTGTGCGATATTGGGGGAAACATTGGGCTTTATTTTGGACTTTCTTGCCTTACACTGTTTGAAGTTTGTTCTTTCTTCAAGAAACTTTTAGAGAAAAACTTAAAACGCAGACAATATTTTTTAAAAATTAAAATTAAAGCTCTTCTCGCTAAAAACAACAAAGTGGAAACTTCATCAAAGAAATGGTTGTTCGTCGCCTTGAACGTGATATTATTTTTGATCGCAACGTGTGAAATATACATGAGAATAGACTTTTTCTTCGCCTTTCCAATTAACACAGTAAATTCACTTACTGTGGATCAAGACGTAGAATATCCCAGAGTACTAACGTGCAAAAACAATAATAAAATATGTAATTACAAAAGGGATATAGTGTGGCACACCATCAAACCATGCGATGATGTCAATTTTCTTGCATTATTAAACCGGCCATCGAAATTAGCTGGCAATCCGAAAAAATTGTGGCAAGAATCCTCATCATTTGAAGTCGATCGGAGATTATTCCGCCGCTTCGTAAGAAAAATTTCACTAACAATTATATAGAATTGAAAATATAAGAGTTGAAAAAATTGGCTAATTGAAATTCTCAGTTTCCCCTTTACAGAAAATTATGGTTTTCTAATTCTAAACCAAATTGACCAGCTATAAGCACACTTTTGCTCACTCTAAAAACCGTTGTGTTACAACAACACATTTTAAGTTTAATTCAATCAAAATTTGGTTGATTTTTAAATTTAAAATGTATTGTTGCAAACGCAACCAGAGATGGATTTTTTGGTGCTCTTGATACAAAAGAGGGTTACAAAGGTGCAAACTCTTTCAGTTAAGGCACAAATTATTTGGCCATTGAAAGGCCATTCCTGTAAGATGCAGGGACACGCATTTGGGGTGCAGGTTTACTCTTCCTTGCTTAACACCCCGCTGGTATTACATTACTCAGGATCAACATCTGTAGGTTTACAATTAAAGGAGTTGCTGCAATCCACAATTAGGGCGTGAACGAGTAGGAATTTAAAATGGTAGAATAAACACTGCACATTTATGATTTTTAACCGCTCAAGTTGAAATCACATTGAAAACCTCACCAATTATAATCAGTTTCATTTTCGAGACATTGCTTTCTCTTTTTTTTTGTAGCCAAGTCAAGTATTCGAGCCTTATTTGACTCCTTATGGAAATTGTACTCTAATTTACGAACCCAGTAAGTCTTTGAAAAATAACAACTTGAAATATAACATTTTCATTAAAAATTAGATAAAGCGCCTTTCGTGTTTGGTAAAAATGCATTAGTGGTACCTATGAGAAATTACGTATATAGCGATAGGGTATATATATATGAACTTATGCTAAGACTTACAATTTAATTACCAAAGGTAAATATTTAACAGGCCCTTGCTTTTATTACGCCACCGCGTTCCCTAATGGATTACCAAAACCTCTTTGTGATACCTACTAAATTTGGCACTGCAATTAATTTGCAACGGATAACGGTAAGTTTCTTGTTGCAAAGTAAAGTTTAAATAGTCAATTCCCACATTTTTTTTAATACATTAAAAATTATTTGTAAATTTTGTTTACAGTTTAAGAGAGTTAATACAATAAAAACTCGATGCGAATCCCAAGACAAGGCGCTGACCTGCAGGAAAAAGTGTTTCAAAGAAAAAATAAGCAATGTTTTATGGGATTGCAGGTAATGTAACATTCATCATGACATTGTTTAAAGTCCCATACGACAGTTTTCCCATGTTGAATTTTGAATAGATTTATAGTCAGAGCAATAATTGCTAAAACTAAAAGATAAAGTTCATAAACTTTATGTAAACCAACTTGTAAAGGTTATTGCACTTTTAACTTAGTTTTTCGATTTGTTTTTGAATGCAAAATCCAGTAAACATAAAACTTTCCTATTACAATTTAATTGCAACAAAAGAATTTAAAAAAAAAAAATTATTCAATGTCATAAATCCCTCTTTCTTTCGTTACAGATTACCTTACATAAAAGAAACCCAAGATCTACCGTATTGTAATTCAACAGAGACAGCCACATTAACCCAAAATAAATATTTTGAGGCACTGGTTGCAATGAAAAATTGTTCATGCCATAAAATGTGCAATGAAACTGTATTTGCACCAGCAATCGTACGGTATAACGAGGGAATTACGGCAATTGTAACAAAATTTTGGATTAACTCAAACGTTCGAGAGATATTTGAAGAACAATTGGCATACCCGATTCCAAAGTTATTGTGCGATATTGGATCCCTGTTGGGAATAACAAATGGTTTATCACTGTTTTCAGTTATAACCTATTTCAGAAATCCCTTACAAAAAAAATTGACCACTACTTAAATCAGTTTTTAAACTGAAATTCGACTATTTGTAATCATAACACTAACGATTTGATGTTCACAATGTCCATAATGACTAAATGTGATAAATTGCACCCATTCCTGACCATCAATGGCCAGTGTCTACAGAATGATTAGAATAGAAGTTATGTATAATGTAAAGAACCCTTACTATTACAGAACCATCAAAAAAAAATTTAGCATGTTGAGAACATTACAAATAAATATTTTTTCTATCTCCACTATTCTCTCTTAGCAATTATCTCCTCAAATTCTACTTTCTGTCAGCAAAGAACGAGCTACAGTAAACTATTAATTATTTTTAGGCAGTAATCTGCTCAAAATCTATTTACAATCGTAAACAGATTCATATAATAATTACCAACTGTAGTAATAATAAATAAAAATGTAACACTCTATTTTGACAGTCATTAATTTGAAATGATAATGCTTTAAAGAAGAAAAGAACTGCTGACGTAGTATCAGTTCCTCTGATGGTAGGAGTGACCAGAATCTGGCTAAAAGATTTGCTGGCAGGACTTAAGGTAATTCAGATTTAAAATGTAAATTTAACCACATACGTTATTATTACTTTCAAAACGAAATATTTCGGTTCATGAAATATGGAGCTGTTTTATTCACATTGGACAACAGTGGAGATGCACACTCAATTCATTCATTAAATGAATCAGGATTTCAACTTCTGAATGAGGTTAATTGAGATTTTACTTTATTATACGTTTTATTTAATTTTCTTAATTAATGTATGCCATGTGTAGAAATGACGGTTGTTAAAGCAAAAAACCATTTTACTGATGATTCTTATTTATACAACGGAGTGGCTACTGCCAGTAGCAATGCTACTGGCACCAACCGTCAAATTCGTCTGCTGCCAGTAGTAAATGTTACTG
>JAQGAS010001089.1:0-25956 GCA_034686365.1 Pachymerium ferrugineum | reverse complement strand
ACAATTTTTTCCAGTTTCGTGAAAAAATTGCGTTTGCGTAGGAAAATTTTCATTACGAAATTTTCGCAAAGTGTCTAATGTTAATGCTCATACACTTATTCATTGTTATTAAAATTGGTCATTCATATAAGTAGTTCTAAAAAGTAGACTGATTGGTGTAATATTTGCCAAGAAATAAGTAAGACTCTTATTAAAATCACAGTAAACAATCATATACAATCATAACAGTTTAAAACTTTTGTTTACTCTGGTTCTTATCCATTATTGTTATGAGTGCAATAACAGATTACAATATAATAAATCATAAAAGCTCACTGTCTCTGATTAGTGTGACATCTGTCCATGTCATTAGGAAGACTGAAATAAAATTTACAGTATGATTTTTAAACCGTTATGATGTAAGGTAAGAGAGGTAAAAAGACCTTACAAAATTTCGAAAGGGAAAACCTTACAATTTTATTTCCATTCTTTTGTGGTTTTGTCATCAAATGAACCCATCCCTTACATAGCCTTTTTTTTAATGAGTAGCATTTTTTGACTTCAAATTATTATTTGTGTTAGATACACAGAAAAGGTAAAAGGACATAAGGATCACAAACTATTCATAAAATGGATTCTCACTTCTTTCATAAAATGTCTACAATGATTAACACAGCCATGATTACTACTGTCAAATAATTTTGATCTAATATTGTAGGGTAAATTATTCCAATGGCTCATACTACAATAAGCAAACAGACAATTTCAAATTGCTCATTACACTCCCACTTTTGAATTTATACCATTGAGTTTGTCTTACTTCTAAAGTACCATTAAAAAGTTTTTTGACATCGTATAGCGGGTGTTTGTTATTCCTAATTATATCCGTAATAAGTTAAGAGATCGTTAAAATGGATAATATTAAACTGTTTACAGATTGTGGTAATGCTTTCTCCAGGTTTGAGTTTAAAAATTAATCTGATAATACGATTATAAGAGGTCTTGATCTTATCTTTAGCAGATTTTGAACAACCTGCCCAGATTACAGAAGAGTAGGAAATCATATTGATAACTTTAGCTTGAAAAACTATTAATAATTCTTTATGATTCAGGACTTTTCTCAATTTTTTAAATAGAAACATGTTACAATTTAACATTTTTACAATTAATTGAACTTGGTTATCAAATTTTAGGTTAGGGTTAAAAATAACACCTAGGATTTTTAAGCAATGAAGGAATTCTTCAGGTATATTCTCTTTATCATTTACGTTTCTATAAAATACCATAAATTGTGTTTTATCTATGTTCAGTCTCATGTCATTCACATACCAGTTACTCATTTTTTCTACATCTTTAGTGCTCATCTGGTGGCACTTTTCTACGGATCCGGGTTTGACTATGGTTAATAAGACCCCAGCCAGCACAGAAAAGACCTGGGACTTCCCAATATGGGCCCAATGTACTGGACGTTTTTGAGAAACCCAAGAGAGGTCCCACACTGTTTCTAAATTTCATCCCATTACAGCACTTCCTTAGAAATTCCATGAGAAGCCCCAAAATCTTTTTATTTCAACCTATTTTAGGACTTCCCTAGGAAGTGTATGGTACCTCTTACTTTCTTCCCATTCACAAGTATTCTAGGACTTCCCTAAGATCTCCCAAGAACATCCATAGCCAAAGTAGCAAAATGACCAGTGGTCACTTTAACCAATGATTTTTTTTATAATTTTTTTAAAAAATCTGAATAAAATTAACTGTAGATTTTTGATTGATATTGTTGAAGCAAAACTGGCAGTGCTACAGTCACGTAGAGGAGAGGTCCACATGTGGAGTCCTGAACTACGCCTCTTTCTTGAATATATCGATTTTTGTTATCAGCTATGTTATAATTGCGGTCTTCCAAATAGGATTTCCACAGCATTAGCGCTGTACTCGTCACTCCAAGGGATTGTAAGGAGTCTAGATTAGTTCTTAAGTCGGTGTGTCATAGGCTTTCTCTACGTCCGTTTTTGTCAGGCTGATTATATTGTATATCTTTTGTCTAATTTTTCAACAATCAGCATAAGTAAGGTTAACAACAGGGTAATTGGTGACACACCTTTCCTACTACCAAATTGATTGTCCGCAGCTAAACAACTCTATGAATGCAAAGCTAATAAAGCAAGCTTGTTCAAGAAAAAATCCAATTGGCTGTCAGAAATTCAGGTCTTCATGGAGAATTGATAATCACTACTGAATACTTAGTGACAGTCCAAAAAAGCTACAGAGGAAAGCTCATTAGATCCGCTAAATGATTGGCCAACACCAAACAACCAAAATCAGATGGACAAGACGAGGGAAGGAGTAATAATCAGACTTTTTACTCCAAATGTTTCTTGGCAGCCTTTCTGTCAACATTTCCAGCTGCTGGCTAACAATAAGAATAGCTTCAATAGAAAAAATGATCATGCCCAATTTCATGGCCGAGTACAAAAATTTTTAGGCCACAGCTCCCAGTCGACCAGTCGATATGAGGTCAAAAATACAGGAAAACAAACCTTAAGAGAAAGACTTATGTTAAGGTGATGAATTACATAGGATCATCCTTTTTATACAGCTGAGCTACTATTCCCTAGTGAAAGAGGTTTATCATTACCAGAAATCATTTTATGTATAACACTATGACAGAACAGCCAATAGCAGAGATTATACAAGTTACTTCCCTTAAACAAGGCCAGGTAGTTCATCTAATTCTTATGATACCAAAACTGAATGGTTCACATTGTTTCTTTTTGAACGGCAAAAACTATACTAACTAATAGTGTACACATTAAGATAAAAACACTTTGGGTAGTAATTGTTCAAATCAGACTACTCATTTCCATGTACAAAATAGATGACTAATACCTAACCCCCATTCCTGATGGACACGGAGTGTATGAAGTCTTTCAGTTTATTTGGAAAAGATAGCTGTATCAAAAATTTTTGGAGTTTACAGAATGGCTTCTACTTAGCCCCATGAATTTTCACTAAGATTATGAAAGTCGTGTTATCATCTTTAGACCAACAACAAAAAGATTAAAGAAATTAAGAATTTATGTAAATATTTTAGGAACTGTCATTCCTTTCAGTTAGACAATTGGCTGAGGTGATGGAAAATTAGAGGCACTAAGACCTGAAGCAGAGAGTGTGCACCATTACACAGAAAACCTTTAGAAAAGTTAGGAATTTACAACTCAAACTAAACAAGGTTGTTGAGACACTAGTAAAAATGAATCCACAAGTACAGTTAGAGTTTTGCTGGTGATGGAGAGTTTCTAGTAGACACAATCGGACACTAGCTCCAGAGTTGGCAGTGTTCTTAGTCAGATGTCAAGAGAAGAACACCCAAGGCCCTTGGTCAACATTACAACAACAAGAGTATATAAATGTTAAGAAACTATAGGTAGAAAAATTGCCCTCAATTATTAGAATTAATTACGTTTAAAGCATGTAAACCTAATGTCAGATGAGACAACAGTTTTCGTGTGATAATACTCCAATAGAGAAAATCTCTCAAGTAATAATCATCACCTACAAATTTCTTCTTAATTTATGTTATCTGTTTAAAGATGCAATTAAATTAATGAAACCTTCTGCCCTCTTTACACAATTTTAATATACATGACCTTTTTAAAGATACAATCAATTTTTACGAAACCTTGTGCAACCTTTACACAAGTTTGTTACGTTAACTGTTTAAAGATGCAATTAATTTTACCAACACCTTGTGCAATCCTTTACACAACTTTGATTCATGTTAACTGGTTTAAGATGCAATTAATTTAACAAACAAACTTTTAATTAGTTTACCAAACATTTGTGTCACACATGAGGTTCCTATCAAAAATCGTGACAAACGTGCCACTCAAATCATCGCCATTAGTGTACACTTTAAGAGTAGTAAAATTAAAGATGTAATTAATTTTAACAATTCTTGTGTACTCATTACACATTTGTCCATTTACCATTTGGGCAATGAATCGCTCTCTATGATAATCAAGGTGGGTTGTTGTAGTTGGTAGTTTGGCAAACAGTCTAGTTGACTACAAACTAACACTGAACATCTCATTAATATGTGGGTTTTAATGAATTAAAACCTCATTTTACTATCCTGGAGAGAACAGTAAAGTTAGATATTGACCATTATTTTGTGAAAATTCACTCCAATAAATTGAGAGGAAAGGAATTGTAATCTTCACACCATTCTCTGATTTGCAAAAAAATTTGAAGTCTTAAGACAGAACTCTCGAAAAATTTCATTAAACCATCAGAAGATTGGCAAAATATTAGTTTTTGGTAATTGTAGGTATTTGGTTGATTAAGTTCAATTAAGGTAGTCACTGGGTTGCTTGAAAAGTAGTTAACACAAATGGTTAACTGACAATGGAGTAAGGTAACCAAGGCAAATGATCAGAAACAATTTATTGCTAACTGTAATGATCTTTAAAAATAGAGTTTTCTGTTGCAACAGTGTAGAAAAACCATCAATTAATAAATGAATGATTAACACCTCCCCAAACATGACTTCCGTGGGAAAAAAAACCCTTTTTTTTTGTGTTTTAAAAATTGATGTTGATAATTTTTTTTTTGGGGGGGGGGGCGCAAGCAGCTTGTTTTGCCTTGGTCGTAATATAGTCTGGCACCGGCCCTGCTGCAAAGTGGAGCATGACGGAATACCACAGGCCCACCCACTCCATCCCGATAATGGTCAGGCTCTTGGGCTTGTGCTCTAAAGTCTGATTGGTGGTAAGTGCTGGCGTCATCTCCTGTGGTAGACGGAAGTGCTCGGCGGAATTACTGTCAAACTTTATAAATTTGTTTCTTTTAATTCTTTGTGGGAAGTGTTTTAAACTATGGTGATTAATAGGTTCCAGCTCAAATTAATTTATTTAGTTATTTAGCATTTTTGTAGCTACTATAGACAAGTTTAACGCAAACTTTTGCCGGCGTGGCACTTCGATCGTATTCACGCGTCCGCCATTACACTCGAACAAGCGAACTACCGGCCGCGTCGACAGGGAGGCATCCGTGCTCCATCCTACCGGCCCGGGACGCTTCTGGGCCGGTAGTCGAACTCTCACACACACATAAAAGCAGGAGATTAACTTGAAGCCATCGAATATTTTTAACCATTGAACAAGGTAAATTCAACCTTCCTCTTTCCATTAAAAATATTATCAGACTTCTAGAAACTACAGTTTATAGGCAATCTTTTTTTTTTCTGTCGTCCGTGCGCGTTTTGTTTACTTTTTAAGTTTGAACATCTTTCTCCAATGTCCCTTACACATTTAAAATATGACAATTACTGTTTATTATAAATTCAATACCCCTCTTTCCATTAAAAGTATAATCAATCTTCCAGAATTAATAGTTTTCACGCTATCTTTTTTTTATACCATCATGTACTCAGTTTTCATGCACATGCAGTCTGATAATATTTTTAATGGAAAGAGGGAGGTTGAATTTACCTTGTTCAATGGTTAAAAATATTCGATGGCTTCAAGTTAATCTCCCGCTTTTATGTGTGTGTGAGTTCGACTACCAGCCCAGAAGCGTCCCGGGCCGGGAGGATGGAGCACATACGCCTCCCCGTCGACGCGGGCCGGTAGTTCGCTTGTTCGAGTGTAATGGCGGACGCGTGAATTCGATCGCAGCGCCGCGCCGGCAAAAGTTTGCGTTAAACTTGTCTATAATGAAAATAAAACGTATTGCGATATTTATTGTATTGTTTTCAATTTTTGCATGTTGTAGATCATTGTAGATTAAATTTCCAAGTAAAAATGAGCCGAAATGAGCTGATATAAAACTACCGTAGCGCCAGATTAGGAAGCGCCCTCTGATGCTAGTGCTTGAAACTATCTTTGTTTTTTTTTTTTAAAGCGCTCTCCATCAACGCCAATTCGTAACCCTAACGTTGTTTTGTAACTCTCCTCGATATTTCTCTCTCTAAAACACATTCAAACAGCAATACAAGTTTTCCGAACATAATGCCGAAGGTTCGTAGAAGTAAAGCCACTCCACCGGACGGCTGGGAATTAATCGAACCCACTCTAGATGAACTAGAAGAGAAAATGCGAGAAGGTGCGTTTTAATTACAATTTAAATCAATAAATGTTAGAATAAATGAATTAAAACAGCACAAGCTGATCCACATGAAGGCAAACGACGCGTCGAAACTTTATGGCCGATTTTTAAAATTCATCACCAACGTTCCAGATACATCTACGACTTATTTTACCGCCGAAAAGCTATCAGCAGAGGTTTGTTTTTCTTTTGAAGTTAGTAAAATCACATTAAAATATTTGTATTATAGAACTTTATGACTATTGCATCAAGGAAGGAATCGCTGATAAAAATTTAATCGCCAAATGGAAGAAACAGGGATATGAAAATTTGTGTTGTTTACAGTGTATTCAAACACGAGATACCAATTTTGGTACTAATTGTATTTGTAGGGTACCGAAAAGTAAATTAGAAGAGGTAAAGTTTATTGATAAAATGTTAAAGAGATTGAACCGGTTGAAATTTGGGTTTATCTAAAAATTCGGGTTTTCGTCGTTTAAAACAATTAAGCGATGACATAATTGTAAGAATTTGTCGAGGCAGTTAAATTGTTTATGACGTCACAATCTGGATTTTTGAAGAATTTATAACTCCCAGGTCATAATTCAAAAGTTTACCTCCAAAATACATTAAAAAACCTCCAGCATTAGTCTCAATTTGTAAAGGCAGTTCAATTGATATGACGTCACTATCTAATACTTTGATTTCAACAATTCTCAAAATCTGTCAAGGTAGTTAAATTATTATGACGTCACAATCTAATACTTGGATTATTGAACAACTCCCAGAACAGAGTTTTGTTGGTGTATGTTTACGAAATGTGGTATTTCTATCAATAGAAACGCCAATGTTTAACTGGTTCAATGTTTTATCGAGAACTAAAAGTTTACAATTTATTTTAATCATTATTCATTCAATTTATTGTTTTTTTTTTTTTTAGGGTAAAATCGTCGAATGTGTTCATTGTGGATGTCGAGGCTGCTCTGGTTGAATTTTTTGTTCTTCAATTTTTTTTATTTTTTCTTTTCTTTTTTGTATTTAATCACTGGTCGAAAATGTACTCGGCCTTCCATAAGTCACTTTTAATTCGTCGTGCGTCTTGTTGGAAATAAAAATCTTTTGGCGGTTTCATCTATTAATTGTATGGACGCTTGTACTAATATTTCTAAGAAATAAATTTGAACCTCTAATAATGATTTGTATTGATTCGTTTTTGAAATGATTTCACTTAATTCCTCTTCATTATGTATCTGTTCTTCTTGTTCAATCCTTTTTATAATTTCCCGGATTTTTACCTGCTGGGCATTCAAACCCTCTTTATAAATATCTGAAAATAACTATAAAAATGAATTAACTTCTAATTTATTATTTATTACAAAGTAAACATGAAAATATTTACAATTTCTTCTTTATTCCGTACAGATAACAAATTGGATTTCCTTTTACATTCTTGTTCATCTTTTAATTTCCTTAACCGGCAACTTAATATTTTCTGATCGGTTAACTGATTCCTAATTTTTAGATATTTTACTCTTTTTGCATCTAAATTTATCTGGAATTTTTATTTAAATGAAATTATGAGTTGATGATGTCTTTGGTGGTTGATGATGTCATTATACCTTCCTTTCTCTTGCTAATAACTGTTTTTCAAAATGATTTTTAAGCGCCTCGTGTCGGTTTAATTCAGTTTTTAAATATTCTTTAACAGGATCAGAGTGAGGAGAAGTGAATGATGGGATACCATGACGTATTTTTACTGTAGGGATGTTATTAGTTGGTAGTTGTTGTTGAATATGGGTGAGTAAATCTATATTTTCTTTTGAATCTTTTGGAATTTTACGGTATTTCAGTTGTGGTGGGTTAAATCCGTAGGTTTTTGCAGTTCGAACTGTGAAATTAAAAAAATTTTTCAGTTTCGTTTTGATTAGAAAAATTTTTATACCAAAGTATGATTTCCATTTTCGGTTGTTTTTGTCTTCATCTTGAAATCGAACTTGTTTTGGTTGTTGGTTGGTCTCACTTACTGAACTGAATCTAAGTATTAAATAATTTTTTAACTGTAATTTTTATTTGTTTATAATTTAACCTTAACTGAACAGGTGAATCAATATCAGACGAACTTAAACTCTGTTCCAAAATTGATTCAGTTTCTGATGGCAAACTGCACTCCCTTAAGGGACATGTATGAATTATTTTACTAGTTGATGATGGACAGACGTGAATATTTTCGTGCTGTTCCGGTTTCTTTACATGATCGGAACATACGTGAATTATTTTTGGTGATTTCTGACTCGTAATTTCATTTTTACCTTAATAAAAATAGAAAACTAAATGAAAAAATGCTCAAAAACACAAAATAAAATTCAACTTTTTAATATTCTTCTGGGAAACAAGTCTAGATATTTCTTAAAAATCTCCAGTAGGTTATGAACACTTCTTGCATCGTATTTCACAATCATTTCCGGGTTTATGTGCGGCAAATGTAAACGCAGGAATTTATTTTGTAATGACTCCAAAACAAGCCGCACATTTCGGAAATCGTCACCAGGGCTTTGTGGGAATTCAACCGCGCCTGGAAAAATTACGGATATTAATCTCGTGTGTTTAGTATATAAGGAAAAATTACCCGGAGGCCAGTAACCACATATTTTGCCTAATAAATGAACGTATAGGGATGAAGTAATTTGATGTGGGTCAGAAATCCGCGGCACCGGCAGTTTTAAATCCATAATCAATTTATTCGCTAACAAAACAGAGGCTAAAATACACATAAATGATTGCAAAATCATTAAAAGACATGTAGAAACGATACCGTATTCATATGACAGTTGATTCATGTTTATATATCATCGCACTTGCAGCTGAAGCATGCTACTAACATTTAAAAAGGTTTCGACCAATCAGATCGCGGCGTTTTAAATTCCCCGGCCTACGTGCAATTCGGTGGACCAATGAAGAACGAGCATTCGTTAATGGCGCCGGATGAGTGAGTCAAGGGAAAACCGAGTAAACATTCTAATCTTTTTATTTCAAGTCACTTTGGCACATTGAAACGAGTGTTTTAAATATTATGTAAGTTTACGGAGAAACGGAACTAGATAGTACGAGAAAGATAGTAAACAGGAAGTGACGTTATCTCTTTGTTTGCGCCCTCTATGGTTGACATTTGGTATTTTTCGATAAGCGTTTTCGGCGATGGCTGCGGAGTGTAAGACAGACAGCCGAACTTTCTTCACTTGTGGCACCCCACAGGAATGGAAATATATTCTCGGGGTGTACAAAGATGCTGTACGATTAAAGGCCCAACAGAAAAACAAGAAACCGGAAGAACTGCTGAAATTAGACTCATGGTAAGTGAGCAAAAGATTGAGCTCGAGCCGGACGTTGAACCTTTTTGATGGGCTTTGTGGTGGGTGAAAAACACAAAACTCGTCGCCCGATTCAACTCTTGGCGCCGATATTAATTGAAGCGCATGTCACGTGGCAATCAATAGTCGACGGACCCCTGGCAGGAAGCAGTAGAAGCCGAGTCTTGTCTCTTTTGATTGAATATTTTGGGCGAGTCTTTTGTTTTGTCAGGGAGACATAGAAACATTTTTTAAGCCTAAATTTATATTTTTCTCATACTAAAACGTTGAACACTTAATAACACTTCATTTACTATTCAACAAAATGTGACTATTAAAACACGTGAGTTGATGTTTGTGTCTGATTTTGACGTCTTTTAATGGCCAATTAAGTAGATGTGACTGGTTCCCTCCTCCCCTGGTGGTGAAACCTGAAAGTTCACAAAAAATTATTTTTCTTTTTTTTTTTTTTAGGTATCAAGATGAATTACCCAAGTTAATTCAATCTCGTAAAGAGAAGCATATTACGCATGATGAGTTGGTCCAGGTTATGAAGTGGAAATTATCCGTAAATATTTTTCTATTAATTTTTATGTTGTCAGTGATGACCGGGAATCAATTGAATCCATTACAATACCTTAACCATTGCGCCAAATACTACAAAAATTGTCAGTGGCTGCCTATTCAGTGTACATGCAGTGAGAGCACACTAAGCTACAAAGCCAAAACAAAACCAAACTAGAAGCCAAACTAGAAAACGTACAGTTCCCTAAAATACAACCAATCACATAATGCAACTAACATTTTCACTTTAATTAGATAAATAACTATAGCCAAATTGGTGTTTTTGATTCAACAAGTAGTTTTGGTTCAAATTTTGAAAGAGAATTTTCTTTTTATTTTGACGTTTAGAAATCCGTGCGTAAAGTAATCCATCTCTTCCCGTTCTTTTTCCCTGTAATGACTCGGGGGAAATTGAGCAATCGATAAAATGTGGAGCATGTAAGAGAATTGTTCTTTTTCACATCTATTCAAATGGCATTTTTAACCCCCCCCCCCCTTCCCCACACACACAAACAAATTTTCTTCTTTTTAAAGAAAAAAGATTTTTTTCTGAATACGAAAAAAAAAAAATTTTCGTGTTGTGCAGCTTAGAAACGCGCGCCGAGTGTGCAGATCACAAAATCGATAGAAAAGGAAGGCAAGTCTCGACTCGATAAAGTATCGGTCTGTTGGCACTCGCCTGAGGCTGCTAGTAACCAAGGAGACGAAATTTGTTTTTTTTTTTTTTTTTTAGTGTTTTATAAATGTTTTTAGACTGGAGAAATTTTTATAGAACTTTAAATACAATTTTTCTCACTAGGTGGTGTAATCAATATTAAAAATAAACGTTTTTAGACACGTGCAGTGAACTGATCGATCGAGTTTCGTGTCTCCCAGGGATACGCTCCTCCCTTTTTTTACCCTCTTTTTTTCTCTCTCTTTTCCCCTACGTGTTTTTCTTTTTTTATTTTCTTTTTTTTTGATACAGTCTAGTGCGCTTTTTCCCAGCAGATAAAACGTTATTAGAAATGCAAATATTCTTAAAGAAGATTAATTAAAGTTGAGTTGAACCAAAATTGTTATTAATAGAGGGGGGGCTTTAAAAAGTAGGTCATGTTACTGTAGGGGAAAGAGAGCAGCTGGTGTGGCTGCCCGGTGAGACGCCCTCTTCTCTTTTGATGGTTTTGATAAAGTATTGGGTAGGGGTACCCAATAGAGCATTAACTAAATCAAATTTAAAAAAAAATTTTTTTAACATACCAAATTGGGTACCCTATTTCTCAATACGTTGTCAATTCCCAATTTTATAATGTCAAAAAAAATTTTAGCAAGTAATTGGGTACCCATAATTTTATTGACAAAGTATTGGGTAGAAGAACCCAATAGAGCACTAACTAAATCAAATTGAACAAAAAAAATTTTTTTTTTAGTCAATTGTGTACTGTACTACCCAATACTTTGTTAACACTCAATTTTATAAATGTCGAAAAAATTTTTAGTATCCAATTGTTGACAAAGTATTGGGTAGAGGTACCCGATAAGGCATTAACTAAATGAAATTTTAAAAAATTTCAATTGGGCACTCTACTACTCAATACTGTGTCACCACCAAATTTTATAAACGTCAAAAGAAATTTCCAGTACCCCAAACTTTTTTGACAAAGTATTGGCTAGAGGTACTCAATTAAAAAAAATAATTTCTACTACCCAATTAGGTACCCAATACTTCGTCAACACAATTTCATAGATATAAAAATAAATTTTTACTACCCAATTGGGTACGTCATATTTTGTTGATAAAGTATTGGTTAAAGGTACCCAATAAAGACAGCATTTACCAACCCAAATTGAAAAAAAAAAATGTCTTCTACCAATTGGGTATCCTATAACACCCAATTTTATACCGGTCAAAAAAAAATTCTAATACAATTGGGTACCCCAAACTTTGTTAACAAATTATTGGGTAGGGATACCCAATTAAAAAAAATTTTTTTAGTACGCAATTGGCACTCCATACTTTGTCACTAAATTTAGTAGATATGAAAGAAAATTTCCAGTACCCAATTGGGTACGCCATTCTTTGGTAACAAAGTATAGGGTAGAGGGACTCAACAAGGCATTATCCAATCCAAATTGAAAAAAAAAATTTCTTTTGTACCCAATCAGTACCCGAAACTTCTGCCATCACAAAATTTCAATAAATGTGAAAAAAAATTTCTAGTACCCTATTGGGTACACCGTATTTTATAATAATTTAAGGTAAGTCAATTTTTTATTAAAGGGCGCCTCGGCATTTCTAATGGAAAAAAATATAAAATTAAAACACTAATGGCTCTTCGTTTTTTTTTTTACAGAGGGGTAAATGGCGCCCTCGTCTCACGGATCTAGTTCGCATGAACACACAGTTGACGGTCACTCAAGCTTCTCGTAAAGCTTTCAAGCGTCTCCCTAATTTGGCTCGGGCCGTTCCGGCTTTGTGCACCCTTAAAGGAGTTGGTCCGGGTACTGCATCTGGTTAGTATGAGTTTCGTTTTTAAGTTTTCGTTTTTTTAATTTTATTATTTTTATTTTTGAAGCCATTTTAGCAGCAGCGGCACCAGAGTGCGCTCCGTTTATGGCAGATGAATGCGTTTTGTGCATGCCCAATGTAGATTCGGTCGATTATACGGTACAGGAATATCTAAGTTTTGCACGTCAGATACAAACCGTTGCTGAACGACTCAATGAATGTGGTGAGTATTATATAGAGGGCGGTTTCTAGGTGTTGTCTAAGTGTTTTATTTCGTGTTGTTGATGAGATTTTGATGTGCCTTTTTTTAATAGACAAATCTCGTCATTGGACCGCCCATCACGTGGAAATGGCGCTTTGGGCTCATTATATTGTAAGAGAATTAAATCCATCGCTGTTGGATCATATGCCTAGGGATGATGATAAATTAAAAAATGGCAAATCGGCCACCACTCAAGTATGAATAATGAAAATAAGTTGTTAGGATTAAATAAAATTTAAAAGATTTAAGAATTTCTAACGAAATCTCACAGAATCCTTTAAAAAATCTCTTAAGTTTATGTAAATCTTTACAAAAAATGCTGAAATAGATTTTAGTTTCTATTTTGTTACTAAAATTGTCAAAAATGTAACAAAATCTCTAGGAAATCTTAGTAAATTGTTTAGGGAATTCATCAGAATTCTTAAAGAACTCATTAGATTTTCTAAAGGATTCATTAGATTTACTAAGATTTCATCAGATTTTCTAGAGATTCATCAGATTTCCTAGAGAATTCATTAGATTTACAAAGATTTCGTCAGAGTTCCTAAAAAAAAATTTGATGAAATCTTAGTAAATCTGATGAAATACTAAAAAATTGAATGGTATGTAAGTAAATCTGATGAAATCTTGGCAAATCTGACGAAATCTAAGAAAATTTGATGAAACCTTTGAATCTTTTAATTTTTCAAATATAAAAAGAAATTCTAAAATTTTTAAAGATTTTAATTTAATAACTGAAAACATTATAACAAGTTATTAACTTACAGGTGGATGATACGAAATCATCTACGATAACATCTGAGAATGGCGAAGATAGTTCGGCCTCGACAAGTAAATCTGAACCAGACGAAGTTATTGACGAGAATCAATCGGAAGATACGAATGATGGTGAACAACCTAGAGGAGGAGAAGAAGAAGAAGATACGCAAGATGGGCCAACGCCAAAGAAACCGAAAACCGAATAAGGAAAAGCGATTAATAGGAGGAATTAAAGTTAAAAAAAATTAAAATGGAGGGGATATAGACTCTAATCAACAACAATTTCTATTTTTTTATATTTGTCGATTGTATGTTTGTCGGCGAAAGATCAATGATGTGAAAAATTTAGCTCGATCGTAGGTTTGGTTTGGTTTTTAATTCCTCTGGTTTTTCTCTACGATCTCGCATTGTACAATATTTTCCAAAAAATACAAGTGGTAATGGTTCAAAATCCGTTGTTGGTGCCTTACCATTCTCTGTGCAACGAAAAGAAGAAACAAAATTGTCGTTTTTTGGTTTTAATTTTCATTAACTTTGTAATAATACATTTTTACTTCTTTTTTATTTGTAGATTCGTTTCTCAGGAAATCGGGTTTTATTAGTTGCTTATTTATCAATGTATCTGGTTTTAGGACAACCAAAATGGCGGCCAATTGTTATTTTTATTTGCTATTTCAAAATGAATCGCTACTAACACGTAAGGGTGGGTTGTACCAACTGTAGTAAAAAATCTCCTTAGTGTTGAACGACGTTTGGCCAAAGAATTTTCTAAGCCAATTGGTCATTGGTTGAATTTGATTATGTGATTTGTAATTTAAAACAGTCGAATGATGTTAAACCCGAAGTTCTAGAGCACATTCAAAAATTGTCCAAATTTGTCAAGGCAGTTACATTATTATGACGTCACAATCTAATATTTGGATTTTTAAAGAATTAATATGAGTAAACTCTAGGTGCCTAAAACGTTAAGATAAGTGTTTGAGAGTCTTTTTAAATCAGGTTTTATAAAATTTTTATACTGTAGATCCGTGTTTCTTTGGTATATTTGTTTAAAATGTGATATTTCGGCCGATTTGTCTCTTCGATCTGTAGATTAACGGCCATTACGTATTAAAAATTCTTAGGTTAAAGCCGGCCAAAATTGGGTAGTTAACCAAAAATTCCAGTTAAAAACATCAATTTTGACTGTTAAAAGTTTAAATGCAGTTGGTACAACCCACCCGTAGCGTCTTCCCGGTAAAATTTTAGTTTGTTTTGGATGATGAAAAGAAAATTCATTTCTGTATTAAGAATTTTCTCGAAGGCAACAAAACAGTCTTTTGTTATAGAAAATATTGTCAAAGGGTAGTGCAACACTTAAAATAGAGGAAAAACTTAAAAGTGTGAAGAAGAATCTCACTGTCATAGTTGCTTAAAAAAAAATTTAGTTGAGTGAACCATTACTGGTGGATGGATTTCAAAGGGTTGATGGAAATGTTCAAATCATTTTCATTTGGGCAAACTCGAAATTTATGTATTTAGAACAAAAAAAAAAATGTATGAAAACACAAAAGGGTTTTGAAATAAATTTACAATGCAATTTTCATCAAATTTTTTTCGGCTCTTTATTTCCACAAAAGGAAATTTACATTTATAACGTTTTTAACTCCAACTTTCAGCAGCGCCACCACCCCACTCAGTGATCCCAGTCGGGGCAGCAGGAGCAGCTGGTACTGCTGCAGCCCAATCGTCCGGAGCTTGACTTGACCATTCTTCCGAAGCAGGAAAAGTTGTAGTTCCCGTTAAACCTGGCGGAGCTGGTTCTGCTGACCACTAAAATATTTTTTAATTAGTTGTTCGCTTTTTAAAAAAAAAAAAAAAAATTCAGGAATTTTTACATCAGTAACAGTTGGTTCGGCCACAGGAATTTCAGCAGTTGTCCATTGCTCAGATGGGAATTCCGGTTGCTCCTTGAGTGCCTTATCAGCTGCTGCTGCTTCTTCCTTTTCAGCCTTTAAAAAACAAGTTATTTCTTCTATTTTTATTTTAATCAAAAGTATAAAATTTTACTTCTTCAGGGTCACGATAGAAAAACAAATCAACCATCACATCCCATTTGATTTCGCGACTAATCGATCCCCTCAAACGTAAAACTTCTCTTGCTAACAGCCACCACATCAGGCCGATAGAGTGCGCTCCCTTGTTGTTGCATGGAATTGAGATATCAACGTATCTCAAAGGCGAATCCGTATTACAAAAAGCAATCACTGGGATATTCACGTACGATGCTTCGGTTACAGGTTGATGATCTTGACGGGGATCAGTTACAACTAGTAAACGTGGCTCGCGAAATGCCGCCTGGAGAAAATTTTTAACATTAAATTTTTGCTAAGTTTTAAAGGATTTTTTTAATACTTGAATTTGATTTGTGAATGTTCCTGGTGTGAATCTTCCGGCAATAGGTGTCGCTCCAGTGTAGAAAGCGAATTTAAGTACAGCGCGTTGACCGTACGGACGAGACGAAATAACGCAAATATCGGCTGGGTTTTCGATAGCGACTATAGCACGAGCTGCTAGTAGCAATTTTTCCCAGGTTTTTCTCAGATTGATAATATGGACACCTTAAAAATGATTTTAGAATTACAATTTTGTTACATTAAAATACGTTTTGTAAGGGTTACCGTCAGCTTTTCGTTTAAATACGTATTGTTCCATTTGAAAATCGACATTCTGAGTGCCCAAATGAGTGCTACAAGCGAGGAATTTGCTAACATCGTCTTCTTTTAGGGATAATGGCTCTAAACCGCCCGACATCTTTCCGTAACACGTGGACCGGTCGAATTATTAATAGACGCCTAGAAATGATCCAAAGTTAAATTTTTTCAATTTGATCGTTTGAATATTGAAATTATTAAGCAATCGGTCATCAAATTTATGTACTTTGTGGTTTAAATACTTACGGTATTGGATTAGATACAATGCGTTCGATCCTGTAGAACCGGAAGCATGGAAATAAAAGATCTACGGGGTTTATTTTGTATTTTGGCGTTTTAGTTTTTCCCGCTAGAATGCGCTAACTGCTGGAGAATGATTATTAGGGCATGCGCACTACGATTGCTCTACTAACCTGTAAAATCTGTAGTAGAAATAGAAAACGAATTGACAGTTCCCGTCGACAATCATGAGTTTTCCAAGAGTTTGATCATATTTAAATTAACAGTAAAAGAGAGTAACGAATTTTCAGTCGTTATTGGTACATTCTTGCCACTAGATTCTCATATCCTACATCCCATAATGGCTAATGAGGAAGAAAGTTTCAAGTCACTTTTAAGTAAGTCTTCTTAAACGAGGGGTATATTAATTAAAATTAATAAAATTAAATGTACTCAAGTGTATAAGAAAGATGTGGGTATCGTTTTTTCTCTTCATTTTGATAGATAAAGCGACGAATCCGATGAATCAAAGCGAGGATCGATCAAATCGTACGCGACTAGAGTTACGGTAACGCAACTGGAGACTCACAACAAACGGCAATTCGTTTAATCGCTCATAAAATAGTCATCACAAGAGAAAGAAGCATTACAAGCACTCACGGTTTGAATTCTGTTACTTTTAACTGATTAAAAGGATTTTAAATTAAATTTTTTAAAGGTTTTGGAGCATTGCGCTTGTACCTGTGATCGCCGCTTCCACGACGAGATTGAAAATTTCGATTTTTGAATGAAATGATTAAAATGGGTTTCACCCAAGGTAACTAGAGATTGCGAAATAGAAATTAGTGAGTTAAAATTACGGATTTGTTTTTAGTATTTAGGGAATCGAACGCCGTTTAAAGTGAAGAAACGAGTGATAGAAATGATGTATAAATGGACACATCAGTTGAGATACGAGAGTGAAATATTAGAAGCGTATCAGATGTTAAACAGCAAGGAGTTTTTGATGATGATCCTGTTTATTTAGATAAAGTACAAGTTGGAAATAATTTTTTTGTCAGGATATTAAACGTTGTTTTTGTCATTTTAGCCGGCTGTTAAGGCGTCTCCACTACCCAGACCAAGAAATGCTATTTTTTCAGATGAAGAAAAAATCAAAGTGATAAATTTTGATGGAAATACTTTGAAAAAAAATTAAATAGACTGCAAAGTAAAAACCCCGAAGATCTACTAATTAAAAAGACGGTAAAAGAGATAGTGAATGTTTTACCCACAATTCCTTTAATCAACACAACTAAAAAACAATTTTTTTCAAGGATGAAAAACGAATGGAAAAAGCCTCTCGTCCAATGAGCGAACTAGAAACAGTCAACAACAACGTCAAAGTTCTAAGAGAAATGTTAACAAATTACAAACCAGCAAGCAGCACTGAAGATGTGCAACTCATCAAAGAATTATATGAAACGACCAAATTGATTCCATTTAGCGAGTGAATTGGATGAAAAAGGAGAAATCTCTGATATTTTAAAAACTAATGACGATTTAAGACGATTATATACTTATTTGCACTTTTTCAGTGTAAATGTTTTTGTGTTTATAGTTGGGCACATTGGCCAATTATATTTCATAATAATCATATTATCATAAATATTTCAAATTTAGCAAATGAATGATATAAAAGTATTAAATGCAAATTATAAAAATTAATTAATGTCAAATGAAATGTTATCAAATCCCCTGCTCATTGTTTAGTTATGTACAAGTGACATGAGATATACATCTGCCATGGGCAAATGGTATAACCCACATAAACATTTCTTATATCGACTATTGCCTTTTCTACTGTGTCCTACAAAAAGAGAATATTTTATATTTTAATGCGTACAAGAAATATTTTAAAATGATGACAATTCTATCACATTGTGTTTCTGCAGATCTAACGATTTTAAATTAATTTTAAATAAATAACACAGGTTAGCAGATGGCCTGGAGCGCGGAATCACAGCGTTTTAGACATGAAAACTTAACAATAGAGGTCGCTATTAGTTTAATTATTAGCGCATGCGCACTACGATATCCCGATTCTACAAAATCTGTATAGTGCCCGTCGGAAATCATGAGTTTTACAAGAGTTTGATACATATTTAAATTAGTAGAAAAAGAGAGTAACGAATTAATATCATTTTCAGTCGTTACTAGTATATTCCTGGTCCTGCCGCTAGATTCTCATATCCTACTCCCAAAATGGCTAATGAGGAAGAAAGTTTCGAGTCACTTCTAAGTAAGTCTAGGGAGACGAGGGGTATATAAATTAAAATTAGTAAAATTAAATGTACTCAAGTGTATAAGAAAGATGTAGGTATCGTTTTTTCTCTTCAATTTGATAGATAAAGCGACGAATCCGATGAATCAAAGCGAGGATTGGGATTCGATCAAATCGTACGCGACTAGAATTAACGCAACTGGAGACTCACAGCAAACGGCAATTCGTTTAATCGCTCATAAAATACAGTCACCACAAGAGAAAGAAGCATTACAAGCACTCACGGTTTGAATTCTGTTACTTTTAACTGATTAAAGGAATTTTAAATTAAATTTTTTAAAGGTTTTGGAGCATTGCGCTTGTACCTGTGATCGCCGCTTCCACGACGAGATTGGGAAATTTCGATTTTTGAATGAAATGATTAAATTAGTCTCACCAAAGGTAACTTGAGATTGTGAAATAGAAATTAGTGAGTTAAAATTATGGGTTTTTTTTTTAGTATTTAGGGAATCGAACGCCGTTTAAAGTGAAGAAACGAGTGATAGAAATTATGTATAAATGGACACATCAGTTGAGATACGAGAGTAAAATATTAGAAGCGTATCAGATGTTAAAGCAGCAAGGAGTTATTATTGATGATCCTGTTTATTTAGATGAAGTATAAGTTGGAAATAAGTTTTTTTTAGATGTTAAACTTTTTTTTTTATTATTTTAGCCGGCAGTTAAGTCGTCTCCACCACCCAGACCGAGAAATGCTGTTTTTGAAGATGAAGAGAAATCCAAAGTGATGAATTTTTAGATAAATTTTCAAGTTAATTCACAAATTCGGTCAAATTTTTTTTTTTTTTGTAATATCAGTTGCTTCACAAACTGCTGCAAAGTAAAAACCCTGAAGATCTACAAGCAGCCAATCGACTAATTAAAAACATGGTCAAAGAGGTGGTGAATATTTTACCCACAATTTTTTTAATCAACACAACTAAAAAACAATTTTTTTTCAAGGATGAGAAACGAATGGAAAAAGCCTCACGTCGAATGAGCGAACTAGAAACAGTCAACAACAACGTCAAAGTTCTAAGCGAAATGTTAACAAATTACAAACCAACAAGCAGCGCCGAAGATGTGGAACTCATCAAAGAATTATATCAAACGTGCGAACGTCTACGACCAAATTTATTCCGTTTAGCGAGTGAAATGGATGAAAAAGAAGAAGGAATCTCTGATATTTTAAAAGCTAATGATGATTTAGGCCGCGTGATGGCGCTCTACAAACGAATTATTGAAGGATGCATTGATGAAGCACCAGAATCGAGTATTTTTAATGAGGCGATGTCACTTTGGTAGTTCCAATAATGACCGCATGTGGCGCGGTGATACTAATAGTTGAAAAGATGAGCTATGTGAGGTAAAATCAAGGGACTTGTCAATGCATGAAATTTAAAAACCAGGAAATCCTGTGTAAAGATTTTTGGAATTACTTGGATTTCCATAGATTTTCAGGGATTTTCCAAAATTTCTTTGGATTCTCCGGAATATTTTTCGGAATTGCAAATCCGAAATCGAATTTTCTTAGGAATATCGAGTCCCTCGGGTAAAACACTCTTGTACCGAGTGTTCATTGCATTCCCAATTATTTGATCTTTTGTTACCAATGCGCTGCAAGCGGTAATTATTTGAACTCCCCGGAGACATTGCCCCGTTTTATAAAAATTGTTGTTACACATTTTTAAAACACTTTTTACAAACTTTTGTAGACAGTTTATCTCTACTGGATTTGGGTTCACCAGTCAATGAATGTAACGGAAAATATAAACCAAGTGAACTCTCACTATTGGACGACCAGCTATTAGGTTTAGGTTTGACTGATGACGTCAGATTACCAGCTAAACTGACGTCAGATAAATCAGATTTAAAGGAATTGGATGAAATTTTTTCCACTGCAATCCCATCATCATCTTCCTCTATACCCCCATTAAGTATGTTGCGCCCCTTGCAGCCGTTAGTTGAAGCATCAAAGGTGGAGGTTGTAGAACCGCTGCAGAATTCCAAAAGTTTTAAAGGACTGGAAGTTTTGGATGAAATTGGCCAGAGTTTATTAAAACAAAGTTTACCACCTGCTTACGAAGCTGGTGCTGAATTTCCAAAGTAATTAAAACTCTCAACAGGTGGCGTTTTATTAATTTTTTTTAAAAATTTTTTAGTAGAGTTAGTGAGAAAATTCCATTAAACCAATTAAACAAGAAAATCAACTCTAAACCTGGGTCACCAGCCCTGTCACGATCAGTGTTTGAATCGCCAACACAGAGTCCCAGACATGAAGTGACGTCACTGAATGACGTTTTTGTTCCTTTCGAGTCTATTAAAGCGAGCACAACTACACCTAAGACGTTGTATGAGAAAAATGACGTGACTGTTTTACTTCATTTCACGACCAATGCGCCACGAGATGATGTGCGAGTGTTTGTGGTGACTACGCTCAGTAAAAATAGTAATAAACCGGTGAAAAATATTGTTTTTCAAGTTGTTGTTCCAAAGGTATAAATTTTATAAAAATGAGTTTTTTGATTTTAATTATAATAATTTTTATAGAATTTGAGAGTAAAGTTGCAACCTCCTTCAGCAAATAGTCTACCAACTTATAATCCAATTTTACCTCCATGTGCAGTCACTCAAGTCATGTTGATTGCAAATCCTAATCAGGTAATGAAATTAGAGTGGGCCAGCAGAGTGGGCCAGGTTTTTTTTTTTTTGGGGGGGGAAGGGGCTGTCTGCTAATCGGCATTGTATAGTGTTGACATATTTAAGGGAGGGAGGGTACAAACATTTTGTGTAAGGATTTTTGAAATTACTTGAATTTCCATAGATTTTCCGGGATTTGCCAAGATTTCTTAAGATTTTTCGGGATTTTTTAAATTTTCTTTGGATTTTTCCTTGGATTTTCCAAAATTTTTTTGGATTTTTCCTTGGATTTTCCAAAATTTTTTTGGATTTTTCCTTAGATTTTCCAAGGTGACTTTGATTTTCTGGGGTTTTCCAAAATTTCTTAAGATTTTCTGGGATTTTTAAAATTTTCTTTGAATTTTCTGGGATTTTCCAAAATTTCTTTTGAATTTTTTTTGGATTTTCTGAGATTTTCCAAAATTTCTTTTGATTTTCTTTGGAATTTTCCAAAATTCCTTTGGATTTTCAGGAATTTTCCAAAATGTCAGACTTTCTTTGGATTTTCAGGGGTTTTCGTTGGCTACGGGCCTGAATGTATAAGAAATGAATATGTACGAAAATAATTTTAATTTTTAATGTTATAGGATAAAATACATCTGAAATTTAAAATTGCTTACAATTTAGAGGATCAATTAGTAAGCGAAGAAGGTGAAATTGAAGGTTTGCCCGATTCCACATAACACCCCTAGTTTAATTTACCAAAATATAGTTATTAAAGAGTGTGACATTTAAAACATTCCTTGTTTTTTTTTTTAAATTTTATCTTTAAATAAAATTACTGCGTAATTATTGCGCTATTTTATTCCTTCACAATCTGACATAATCGCCTGATGTGACGAAGCGTATTAGATGTTAAAGCAGCAACGAGTTATTATCGATCCTGTTTATTTAGATGAAGTAAAAGTTGGAAATCAGTTTTTTTTGTAAGGATATTTAATTTTGTTTCTGTCATTGTAGCCAACTGTTAAGTCGTCTCCACCACCCGGACCGAGTATTTTTTAATAACACACTTTTACAAATTGTTGTAAAAATTATTGCGACTCTAGTTGGGTTAAACTATTCAACACGACTGGAACCGAAACGACTTGTCGGTGGTACTGTCCGTTCAAAACTCGTGTTGGGGGATTGAATATTGACGAGGCAGCTCTGAAATAAATTGTATAGCTTAGATTGTAATTGGTCAATTGATTAAATATAGGATTTACAATGGCATTTGTAAAACTGAAATTAATTGAGTGATGCGTGAATACAAAATTTCTTTTTCCGTTTGCTCAATTTCACTTCTTTTTATTTGCCCACTCGTTTTAGTTAATGTGAGAGATGTACGTGATAATAAATCTTGACTTCGTGTCGATAACTATAAAATTAAGCAAATTATTAGAAAAAGAAAAAAAAATATAATAATGAGATATTTACTTTAGCGAGTGTTGTAGTTAATGTAGTTATTAACTTTGATAAATTTGTATCCCATTTGTCATGTATTACATGTATTAATTCATGGAGTGAACATTCGAGTGTTTCATAGAATGATCCAATTTGGGATAAAGTACAATTGGTTGCGTAAGTTGTTGATGTGTATTCACCCACGGCCCATGTTAACTGAATGTATAGAGATGGACATTGGTCAAAATTGCGGGTGATAGTTAAGTAATCAATTAATTCGGACATGTTTTCAATGACTAGTAGTGGATGACGGGCAAAAAGACGGCAGATGTAAGTTGATAAAGTTCTAAAAAAAAAAAGACATAATTGAAATTTTTAGGTTTTAGGAAATTAAAGAAGAAAGAAAAGTAAAGCTTAACACCACCAGCGACAACTAGGTCATACGCAGCGACAACTGAGGTCATGTAAAGGTCATATGAAGCGACAACTGGGGTCGTACAGGTTATACACAGCAACTACTGAGGGAATACGCAGCATGAGAGCATGTTAAAATACAAAACGAAACCACAAGAAATAACGCAAACTAGACTTCAACACAAATCTCACACAAGAAAAAATAATTAAAATAATTACAATTGAATGTTGATTGCAAAATCATTCTGTAATTGGAGTAATAGACGTGATCGTTCCAAAATTGCGGGAATAAGTCGTTGCAAATGGTGAGTTGTATCAAACTTCAAAATTATTTCAAAATATCGCCTACAAATTAAAAAAATTTTAATTAAAACTAATTTTTTTTAATTAGATGGGAATTACGTGAGTAAAATTGGTACAACATCACCACAATTTGTAACTCGTGGATGATTTGCCGACGCCTCAATCATTTTGTGATATTCATTCAACTTGGCAAAAGTGTCGCCAATTCCACTCGTATTTCGCGTTATAAAATTCAACATTGAGCGAAATGCGGAATTTGGCAGGGCGGAATTCATGTTGATTAAAGATGCAGTCAAACATGGTAAATCAACGAGTGAGTGAAACATCTCAACTGATTCATTTGCAGTGAAAAGTGAAGGTAATAAAAAGAGAAAATCTTGGTAAAATGTACGAGGTCGCCATGCCAAAATCTAAAAAAAGAAAAAAGAAAAAAAAAATTAATTTTGAAATGCTACGAATATTTTTATTATTATACTTTAAGAATATTAGGAAAATATCTAATTATTAATTGTTTATGTTTCTCTAATAAATTTTCCTTCAAAAATTGAATCATTTCAAAACAGGTGATGTCATCATGGAAATGATTGGATATTAATTTAAGTAAAGTTTCCAACATGGTCGTTGAATCATAAGTGACTACTTCATCGTGTTGTAAAGCGAATGTAATCACTTGTATCGCTACAATTTTTTTTTCACGAGTTGATGGACAAGTTGTCACGTACAAATCGTAAATTCTCTTCATAATGTCAAATATTGAAGCTGATTTTGAGGGATATAATCGACAAATTTCTCCCAAGAGGTAAACACATTCTAATAAACACTAGAAAAAATATAAAAAAAATTATTTTTTAATTTTTTTAAAAATAAAATTGAGTGATACCATGTTTTGTAGTGTTAAGTCATCTTTGTGAAGAGGTCGACGCTCACATTGGACTAAAACACGGACGCAGTAGTCGAGAATTATTGATAACAAGTCAGTTATAGCTGGTGATGGGTTGGAAATGCAAACGAGGAATTGACGAATCGTGGAAAAGGCAGTTACATTTGCCAGTTGGTCAGGTGAGTGATATTTAGCTGTTTTGCAGAAGTTAAAAATTTACAAAATTTCTTTGAATAAATTTGTTAGCATACGGAGCCTCTTAAAGGACATGTAGGATATATTTTAATCCGTTTTAACAAATTTTAAGGAAGTAATCCGAAATTAAACGAATTAATCCAAATTAAATCCGAATTTTAAGGAATTTTAACGAATTAATTCCGTTATGAATTTTGGTTCACTTGCTATAATAGATTAAAATAAAATATTTACATGTCCTTTAAGGGGCTCTGTATACCTAAATTTAAAATGGTAAAAAATTCTTGGCACTGCATTCCATCCAACTCTGTGACCAAAGATAAATTGTCACGACCAAAGAAATTTTTAGAGTTAGGATTTGGTGATAGATAAATGGACGTATTGCGTAAAATATTCCCCATAAACAAACTCACATTCGAAATTTGCTCTGCAGTTAAAAAATAAAATTAGAAATAAAATTATATAAAGTTTATAAAGAAATTATACTCTCAGTTAACGGAAATGACGTAAAAATACATAAATGTGCAAGAAATGATGTAATTTTCATTGAATCACTGCCTGGTAATTTCTTTTTATCTATTCCCCTGGAAAATTCAAATTAATTTTTGTTTATTTAACAAGAAAATTCAACCTTACTCAAAAATTTTATTCAAAATTTGTGCTTCGCAAGTTACTGGACGACCTTGAAGTAATAGTAAAGGTAATAAATCCACTGCTAAATGTTTATCGTTTATAAAAATTTCTCTGAAATCGATATCGACGAGTGGCGACGATTCTTTTAATATTAAAAGACATAAATCATGACATTGTGGTGTCGTTTTTATGTCGTAAATTACGAATGACAAAACCGTAGCTACATCAACTGGTAATCTAAAATCAGAAAAACGTAATTATTATGTTTTTGAGTTATTTTTATCAATTTAATTACGTTCGACATCGTGTTAAGTGCATAAGGAGAAAAAATTGTCTTAAACATTCGACATGGTTGGGAGATTTTGAGATTTTATCGTGAAATTTTTCGATTTCCTCGTTTGTTAGGTATCTAGAAATAAGAGAGGATTAATATAGATTTTGAAGATTGGGTATAAGTTTAATACAAACCTGAATTTACTAATAAGAGAGTCGATCGTTGCTTGTAGAGGCATGATCACATATCACATGTTACGATAAATAAATTGGTCGATAGTGACATCTGATGGTGCATTCGAACACTTATCTTACCGGCTCGGCGGAATTCGCGGGGTTGGGTACCCCAGCAAACCACAGGTCATCATAAGATGATCATATGATGATCATTTTTTTATCAGATGATCATCTTTCTGATTATCATTTTTTCATCAGAATGATCAACATATGATGATCATTCTGATGATCAGAAAATGTTCTTAAGTTCCGCTCAGAA
>JAQGAS010001088.1:0-26001 GCA_034686365.1 Pachymerium ferrugineum | reverse complement strand
AATTAATTTTAACAGATTGTGGCAAGTCAAAGTAACTAAATGTAACATCAGTAAGTGAAAGACCCCCAAAACAAGCACACACTTAAGAAAAAAAAACCGTATTCTAAACTATAAGCTGAACTGATAATAAAAATATGAACACATATTCAATATTTTTCATTAGATTAATTTATCTGTTCAGATTGTAGCAATATACCATTTTGGGATAAAACTAGAGTCAAGACTAAACAGCAAAAAAACAGGAAAAAAATAGTCCCGAGCGGAGCCGGGTAGAGTGGGTAGAGTGGCTAAGAAACTTTGCTGCCGCAATTCATTGAGCTGATAATACGTGCAATTTCTTTGTTTTAATTACCTCGAGAGAATCTTCTGTTTACTCTGCCTCGTGGTACGTTGTCTGCTAATATTACAAAGGATGAGTTAAGTTAATTTAATGAAAGCAAAGTAGAGTACTCACGAATCCGCCGAACAGTTGATCATTCATCTTGAACCGCTCTAACCCCGCAGAAATTTTAACTGAATAATAACTTCAATCTTCACATCTGCAAATATAATTAACGAAGGTTAATAACATTAATTTAACAAATGAAAACGAGGAATACTCACGAGCCGAACAAACGGTTGAACGGCCATCTTTGAAAATACAAACTCTCAAACGCAGTTCCGGTTCCGCGAATTTTGAACTAAAAATATTCGACAGATGTGAAATACTTTATATTACCATAAAACTAAACAAAATTTTGAATTTAATAATAAAACCTTTCAAATCAGACAAATTTGGACTTTTCTCTCCATTTTTCCCGAGATTCACTCTGCGCTTGTTATCTGATTACGGTAGCCGAAGAGGGACAAATGCAGCTCTTCTGATCTGATTATGGTAGCCTAGAGTAACAAATGCACATTATTCTCCTTCCCTTAATTTTTATATTAAAGTTCATTTTATAGTCTAAATTCTTTTGAAGTAAAGTACGCAAATTATTATTATATAACATTTTCATTTCATTCGTTAAACGATCAACTTCAGATTTACTGGGATTTAAATTTTTAAAGATTTTAAGTCTTTTATTTTAAACAAAATAAAAAAATTACGGTAAAACCCCAACTGGGAGATAAAAATTTTAGTTAAGTGAAAGAGAGTTAAACCATTTGTCCATTTGAATTAAAGGAGAAAAACAACACTTTTAGAAAATCTGAAGGATGATAATAAAAGTTTTAAACCCCAACCTCCCAAAGGCAAAGAAGTGTAGACTACTTTCTCTGTCTTGAAAGAAAATGGGTCACGGTTTTCCCTTTTTCTCTCCTTTCAATCCACTAAATTCTTGATCTAAATCCAACAACCAATTTCATTGGGTGTGTTCCTATTCCAAAATCCGGACAATGCAAATCAAGTGAACTTGTAAAAGCAAATCAGACCCTATTGGCAGCCATGACTGTTGTGCTTATTCCAAATGTATATACGGATTGTGATTGCACAAGGCCTTGCGACAAACTATCATTTCAATTTCATGAAATTTTACATAAAAAACCACAATCTGTTACCATACAATTTAATTCGCACGATAATGATATCTATAGAAGAACGTTTAGCTTATGATACAATCAGTTTCCTACTTGACATTGGTGGAAATTTGGTTTTTAATTTAGGTGTTTCTGTTCTTTCAATTCTCGATGTTCTACAATCAGTTTGGACGTAATTGAAATGTTCAAGATAAAAAAGATACAAACTTGCACAAAGAGATAAAAACATGTTACTATAACATAACGATCAGAGCTCCTACTAATCATTATTTAAAGCTACTTGTATTACTCATTTGCGGAATATTGTTGGTTTTAATGATTCAGAATCGAATTGTTTACTATTTTGACTACCCGCTAAGAAATGGCGTTAAAGTTGTATATAAAGATAAGTTGCAATTCCCTCTGTAACGATTTGCGGAGGAGGAAAAATTTCAGCGTTTAAGAAAAGTTATTTTAAAAGTGATTTGAAATGTCACAAATTGGTGGGATATCGAATTGACGGATTTATGGCTACGATACAGTTTGGATTACTTGTGGAAGTCGTCTATTACTGCATCGGTTAAAAAGTTATCACGACTCGCTAACGTAACAAGTGTAGGGGTTCACTAAAAGACAAATATTAGAAAAATTTACGTTAATTACTGGTAATCCTTAACCAACACCTTTTGGGTACCTTTACAGGTTGTTCACACCAAGGAGACACATACAATACACACATGTGAAGGAGTGGCAAGTCACTCTCGATCGTGTCCCTCACTTCGTGCAGTTATTGTTTTGACTTCCGGTTAACATAGAGGATGCCATTTTAAAAGGCTCGCCTATGATGGTTCCAAAGGGTTACATGGTAGAAGAACGAGTTTGTTTTAAACACAAATAAATGACAGACATGAATTATACATTGACTCGTTGTATAATAAACTGGTAAATTAGGTATGCGGACCGGGTAAGGAGGACGTCGAACTTTATCAAAAAACTAATTCAAATATAAAGTGCGGATATTGTAAGAGCAATACGTAAAGAACAACATGTGCACAAATGATTTTGAATAACTGTAATTATATTTCGATTCAATCTAAAGAGTTTTAAATAAATCACGCCAACACCTATTACACTTGTGATAATTAATTTAAGCGGAAAAAAATATTCAAGTTGCCAAGCCGAGAAATCGAGAAAAAAAGCAATCATATTTTATGTTTGCTTACATTTTATAAGTTTGTTTCTTTGCTTTTACAAATGTCAAGAGTTTTGATTACCCAGCAAACAATGTATGCGCGCAAACATTACTGCTACAAGTCAACATTGAAAATTGTAAATCTCAAATCAATAAATGCTTAGCTACCGTTTTGATAATATTACATTACAAGTTAGTGTGATTCAAGTAACAACGCGTATAGCACTGGCAGCCGCTGGTGACGTCAAATCAGATTTTTTTTTTCTTTCTTCTTTCTCAAGTAACGCGGTAGAATGACTACAAACCGGATTAGACGTTATGTTGCAAACAAGATTTCCTCGTCAGAAAACCCAAGTGAGAATCTGCCATCTGAGTACAAAGACAATTTTGACAAAACTTTACCAACAAAGTTGAGACTTATTTGGAGTGTAGTTGGATTAGTGTGTTTTGCTATCTCGTGCCAACAAATTGGAAACCGAATTGACCACTACTTCTCTTATCCCGTAGAAGTTGATACTCAATTTGAGTATGTGTCTAAAGCCGAAATGCCTCGTATCCAACTGTGTTCGCCTGAGAACGATTACATGATCGATGACGTAAAACTTGATCACAATAATATATTTTCACAGATACTGCCACAGTTAGCAGCCTTGCGTAAGAAGACCATAAATATCGATAAACTATGGACTTACGGAAATAAGTCAAACTTTATTGAAAGCTTGACTTTTAAAGGCAAAAACATCAGGTATTCAAACTGTTTTTGTAATTTGTATAAAATTCATAATAATTCATAAATTATACTTTTGAAGTTGGGAAATGAAGTTGGGAGAGAGTGTTTTTGGACAATGCACTTCGATCAAATTTAATGGTAGATTGATACTACTCGCAACTAATAATAGTGCAAATTGTACACAATACGCGTATTTATTTCAGATATGTTGGATGTTAATGGATATATACACATCCGTGGAAAGAGAAGACGTTTTTCTGGATTACAAGTTGTATGTTAATTATCTAAATCGTATCATTTTGTTCTCAATTCTTTGTGGGTTAGATTTCGTTAGATGATGAAATAGATTTTCAATATATTTTTGCTGTTCCAAGCGAAGTTATTTACACCTTTAAAACTACATCCAGAAAGGTAAATTAAAATGTAAGTACTATAATATATCAGCTAACTTTATTCTTCAAGCATAAGTTTGTAGATCGGCCAAATAAGAGATGTACTACTCATAAATCGGTCTATAAATGTTACAAAAACTGCATAAACCAAAAAATAAAGTCAAGTACCAATTGCAGGTATAACCATTACAATCGTTTTATTACCTACAGTATTTGTGCAGTCAAATGCATCACATAATGAACAAGAAACTATCATTATTTGAATTTTATATATTTCTTTTAGGTTAGTTTTTGAAAACTGCATCAAACAAGTACCATGCAACTCAACCGATACAGAAAATGTAAAAGAAGCTTTTATGGGAGCATTAAAAGTTACAATGATACCAAATACATATACAGATTGTGGCTGTACAAGACCATGCAATAAATTAATTACATCACTTTTACCCAAGGTCCACCAACTTCAATTCATAAATTCTACTATTCTACGGTTTAACATAGATGACAAGGAAGTCACTATAACAGAACGACTGGCTTATGATGAGATCAGTTTACTAGTTGACATTGGTGGTAATTTGGGTTTGTACTTGGGACTCTCTATTCTTTCTATTGTCAATATTCTGCAAGGAACTGCATCTTGGATGAAACTCAAACTATTTGGAAACAAACCTACAGAATTGGAACAAATGATTGAAAAAGAGTTCAATGATTGTTTGAAAAGAGTGGAACAACGTAATGCGAATAAGAGTCATTTATTATCCCGTTGCATCTTTGTGATTTGTGGCGTTATGTGTATTTTCATGATTCAAAACCGTGTTGCTTATTACTTTGAGTACCCCCTAAGAAATGGAGTTGAAGTTGCATATAAGGATAAGTTACCATTCCCTTCTATAACAATTTGTGGCGAATCTGAGAAAATTTCAAGCTATAAAAAAACATTTGTTAAGAGCGGTTTAACTAATATCAGTAATTGGTGTGACGTCGAATTGGCTGATTTGTGGTTAATGAAACCAAGATTTACTTTGGATTTCCTTTGGAACTCATACACTAATATCCCTGTAGAAGTAATCAAAATAATAAAGGTAAGTTTAAGTCATAGTCTTATTTTAAACTTATTTCCAACAATTTAAAGGCATTTACAACTGTAAATATTCTGGAACAAAACTCGTCAGTAATTCCGACTTATCTTGGTAATTGTAATCATTACCCGTTTTGTAAGTAACATCGTTTCTGTCTTAAATTTGATAATATTTCCGCTAAATTTTTATCATGCAGCTGAAGTTATATACTCGGGAATGATGACAATCTTTCCTGTCATGTATTTGAACCCGTTTGGCATACAGGTTCATAGTTGTCCGGGAAGCAAGAGTTCTTATCTGGTAAAACAATGTAGTACTCTTTAGCACTGTTTTGCGCAATTGTCACTATTAGACTAAAGCAATCTGACTAATGAACTAACAGTAATTGAATAATTTCCTGTAAGAGACACCAATATATACACAGTTATAGAGAAACAAAGTTTGTGATTGGCAATTCTTACAATGTTACTACTAATAATTTGAAAATTGCAGTCCAATACATACTCTTTTCAGATTTTTATTGGCGATTCAAACGCTGCCAATTTGCAATTCCACAACTTTTTAGCTATAACTCACGGTCCAACACAAGTTGCCATGTACAAAGAAATTCGACTGACCATTGTAAGCTAGAAATATTCAAATCCTTACGCAGAATTTTGAATAGCAATACTTGTAGTTCGAAAATGAAAATTCAAATCAAAACCCATGTTTGAAAAAAGAAGATTACGATAAATGCTACGAAAAATGTTTCAATAAACAAATCTATTCCAGTAACTTATGCCAGTAAGTCTTACAGGTTTTACAAACTTTCCTAATTGCACAAAATGTACATGAATTTCAGGATCCCATTTCTAAAACACTTCAATTACAACTTTACCATCTGCAATTCAACTGCAATGATTAAAGAAAGTATTCATAAATATGTAACCATCGCCTATACTTTACAAAAGACATGCAACTGTACACGGTCTTGCCAACGGAATATCTACGTACTGCAATCTGTTTCGGCTCCTTTCCTACTTTGTTTCTTTGTGTTCATGATGCCGAGTAATGCAGTAGAAATTATCAATGAAAAGAGATGTTACAGTGCTATTGACCTTATATGCGATATTGCTAATAGTTTAGGTCTCACATTGGGAATATCTTTATTGTCCTTACTACGTTTCAGTCGTGTATTTGCGTTTGATCAACGCCGGTTAAATAAATGATTACAGTAGAAGAAAAAACATAGGCTCGTGACAACAACGTAAGTCGCCGATAGTTGCCCCAACTATAACAATCCTGTGTTATAGCGGCGCATAACACGTCATGCTCAGATTTGGGAATTGTTAAAACCCGACGTTTAGCCACGTAACCTTGGGATTAAATTGTAAAATATGGAAGCTCTGTGCAATGGAAGAAAAGTATTAATATTTTTAGTGAGACCCCCCCCCCCTTTAAAATTGAATTGATGAATGTAACTAACGTACATATCTTTTTCAATATTTAACAATTTGAAAAATTGCGTCTTTGAGGCCCGATTTAGGAACAAAACTGTCCACCATGACGTAACCGGTTCACAATCACCACATTTTTGTTTATGCGGTTTCGACTATGTCAAAAAAGAATTAAAGCGTGTAATCAAATACACACCCTCTAGCGCTGAAATTTTATTGCGATTATAATAATATTTTTAGAACGTCTTAAGATTATACTAGTGTAAAATAGGCAAGAAAAGTGATTTTCACCATTGAAACCTAGAATAAACACACTTAAACTGTCATTGAAATCGCTTTAGTCCTCAGATTAGTATGTTTAAATGCCCTTTTTGTAAGTTCATGATGTTGGAAATAGGGTTAAAAATACACGGTAAGACTACATGCCGAATCATAACAGCAGCTTTGCGACAACCAATCAGAAACGATTACATCAAAACAAAGATGGCGTGTGCTTTTGTTGCCAGGTGGGCGTTCAATATCAGGCTATGTTATAAAACACTGACCAACACCATTTGCAAATGACCAGTGGCAAATGACCAAACGTTGGGCTCAGTGGTTGCGACCAACGTGGTGTTCCGGTCACTTTCACAATGCTGGGCTTGGGCTTACCGGTGAGTTACAGAAAGACCCAATCACCATACTCTAGTCGACCAGGTCACTGCGGTTAGTGTTTCAGAACAGAGCCTTTATATCTGAACATGCTGGCATTTACAGGAACTTGTAACCATTTTAACGGTCACATTATTCAAATTCTAACCTGTAAAAGCCGGTTGCTCGAGTAAAGCTTTAAGCAATGTCTTAGTTGTCCTTTAATTCTCGTTTAAATCATTTAAAACTGTGACTAGGAGAACAGTAAAATCAGCCCAACCCTCAGTGGCAAGCCTGAGCCACCCATTAAACTAAACTTAAGATATAATTCAAGGTAAAATAAACCGTCTAAAAAAATCACACTTTCAAATTATAATTTTTGAATGCTAAAATAATTTTTTTAAAGTGTCAAGACATTTACACTCTTAACTCAAGACAATTCATAACATTTATCAATCAATCGACAATTGATATATCTGTTGAAGACAATTTGCTAGCCCATAACCATAACCAGCATCTTCAAAGAATTGATGTACGTAATAAACAGCATGATGTACAGGTGAATAAGATCTATTGTACCGATGTTGATATGAAATTATCTCTTGGATTGCACTGTCTAAGAACAACTTTGTCTCTGGGTCAACATCTTGAAGAATATAATCTTCCATTTCTTTGGGCAATTTCTCAACCTTTTCGCACTCTAGTAGATGTTTTTGGAAACCCTTAGGAGTTTTTTTGCCTGAAACGAAATAAATATTTAGAAAATTTCTTACATGAATTGTAAATAATTTACAAGCTTTGTCACGTTTTCTTATTGTACTAAGATGAATGAACTTCAAGATTTTCTCGCCATTTTTTTGTAGGTTCAAACAAACATCAACAACATCGAAATTAGCATTGGACTTAAGACTGAGACCCCACATTTCGGCCTGTATCCAAAACTGGGCTTGAAGGAAGGCACCAGTGACACTGTCGACTTGTACCGCTCTCTTCTTTTTCCAATTATTTTTGAATGTATACACCCACTTGATGTACTGATTTTTTATGGAGTAAAATAATATTAAATTACAATTATTAGAGGAGAAAAATGGGAAAAAGTTCGACCTTATCTTCCATTGCAACTACACTTATAGAAATAAGGGAGTGAACTAAGACCTTTATAGGTATATTGGGTTTGTCCTGTGGGGAACGCCCTTATGGTTGGGTTTCCTACACTTAGCCTATAGGCGTTATGACACACTGGCACCTACGGCGTTTCAGCAACGCCACTGCACAGGGTGGTTTATCACCCCCAGTGGAAGGGTTTGTGGTCTACACCTATACTATGGGTGAGAAGCGACACCCATATTTGGGGTGTGTGGTACACGTCGATGGATGGGTATACACAATTCTGGTGGGTGTCTTGTAATTACACCCGAGGCAGCAAGGGTGTGCAGACAGCCAAAGGGTGTAATAACACATCGGAACTGACCAGAGGGTGTAAACAAGCGATTTACACTCTTTTTACACCCTTATTTCTATGAGTGTACATGCTAGAGAGCTTACATCTTTCACAATTTAATCCTAAAATTACGTGTCTAAAATTTAGGTTTTAGCAATTTCCCAAACACGGGATATTTGTACCTATTTTCGCCATTTCCAAAATCAAGACATGACTTGTAAGACGATAGTAGCGCCAACTGATGACTATACATTGCATCATAAAGCCAACAATATTGTGGCGTAGGCAGCAATCATTAAACAGCCTCGATTAACCTTCAATGCAATGCGAAGCAACAATAGGCCACCAGTTGGTGCTGCTGTCGTCATCGTCTAACGTGTCATAATCATATTTTGGCTGAATAGGGACAATTTACTAGAGGATTTTATAGTAAAAAAGAAAGCGCTCTCATAACAAATTTTAATGGCAGATAAAGTAATATTATCTCGTTATTCTCTTTACGAGAAGAATGAGCTAGAGCAATTTATGCTAAATATTTACATTAGGGATTACTCTTTGACAGAGAGGTGCCTGTGGTAACATTAAGTGCTCTACGTCACACAAATCAGGTCTCTAGAAATTAAGAGTTAGCTTTCAATTGGCTAATTGTTTACATAAAACTTACCAAGAAGACAATTGCAAATAGACAGCGTTTGTATATTGGATGTTGCTGGAGATAAAAATTAAGTTAAACAATTAACTGAAATTAAATAATTTTTTACGCATTTGTTAGGAGCATATTTATCAATCATCTTTTCGAAGAATAGTTCTATTTCTTCCACGAGGACACAGTCCTGTAACTGTAAATTACATTTTAAAGTTAATTATGTCATAAAATATAAAATTAAGAATTATTGTACCTTCCAACCATTAGGTTTTCTATACCATCTATCAACAGAATTGACAACTAAAAAAGTGAAGACAATAACAAGAACGACTCTCATTATCTCCTTTTCGTGAAAGTGGCTTTTATCTCGTCACTTTTGCTTTCTAGTAAAAATATTTACAGAAATATCATTATTGAAATGTATAATGACAAACGTAGAGAGATGGTCCAATTATTATGATATTGATATACACTAATGTTGTTGCTTATGTACTACAACAACGCATTAAAAAACGACAGCAATAGCACTTATCGTTAGAGTAGTACCGGCACTACACTGATAAGCTTAACGTTGATAAAAGCTACTAAGGCCATACGCGACGGAACTACATATTATCAATACAAAGTTAAAACAGTAAAATCAAGCACGAGCACATCAGATAGAAAAAAGGATGTTATATGGATATACCATGAGTGTAATATGGTTAATAACCTTTTATATGTGCCATATGAAAGATGTTACTGTGCACCATTTATTTACACGTTCTCCTGTTTTATACACGTTTTTGATGGTGTAAGGCAATAGAAAAAGGAAATGTGCACTACGTAGGGTGTACATGTACACCTAAAAAGGTAGTACGGAGAGGACAAGACAAGTTTAGGCGTGATTCAAAACCTTTAGTTTTATGAGTGTACCCCTCTACCGTACTCAGGGTTGGCTCGTTGAGATCAGTCCGCTTAGGGGTTGCCCGCTTAGGTTGCATTTGCCTTGTTCTTGCCGAGAATGACCTTAGTTAGGAACTTACCTAAATTAGTGTGCTCTAGCGAATGTTTGTTAGCGCAGTTGCTGCAGTTTATATAGCTATGTGGCAATAAGAGACAGATGCAGAACAGATGCACTTTTCATTTTTATGGCTTCACGTTTTGAAAAGGACTGGCAGAAGCGTAGGCGTAGGATGGAAAACTACCATTTCATCAGAAATTCCAAAAATTAAACAAAAAATTTTAGACTGACATGAATTAATTGAAAATTATTAGCCAAAAAAATAAAAAAGTTTTGGTATAACCAAATTTAAAAGTCAACTTGGCTTAATGACTTTTTTTTTTGTTTGTGAAAGTCCAATAGGCTTTGGGCCCCAAGTTTTGTTTCGACTCGTTGTTACGTAAATACCATTAACTGTAAGACAAGTTGACTTTACTTAAGTATATTTGGTTATACCAAAACTTTTTTTTTCTTGGCTAATAATTTTCAATTAATTCATGTCAGCCTCAAAATTTTTTGCTTATATTTTGCAATCGCATTACCTTTTCTGGTGAAATGGTAGTTTTCCAGCCTACGCTTTTGCCAGTTCTTTTCAAAACTTGAAGCCATAGAAATGAAAAGCGCATCTGTTCTGCATCTGTCTCTTATTGCCACATAGCTGTATAAACTGCAGCAACTGCGCTACCAAACATTCGCTAGAGCACACTAATTTAGGTAAGTTACTAATTCTGGTTGTCTGCCTGACTTGTTGCTATGATTTGTTGTAGCGTGTTTTGTGTCTATCTGGTGCTTTTTGGGGTTTAGTTTGAGCTGTTCTTGCTGCAAATGACAAGAACTACCTAGGACTTTTTTTATTTTGTGAAAGCGCAATAGGCTTTGGACCCCCAGGTTTTGTTTCGACTCGTTGTTAAGTACTACCATTAAACCAAGTTGACTTTATATTTAGTTATACCAAAACTATTTTATTTTCTTGGCTAATAATTTTCAAATAATTTATGTCAGGCTTAAAACCATTTGCTAATTTTTTGGAATTTCTGATGAAATGGTTGTTTACCATCCAGCCTACGCTTCCGCCAGATATTTTTAGTCATTTTCAAAATTTGAAGTCATTAAAATGAAAAGGAAGTATGTTCTACATTTGTTCATTATTTTTACAACTGTAGCAAATGCGCTAACCACACTAATTTAGGCAATTTCCTAACTGTGGTTGTTTGCCTAACATGATGATCTGTTGTAGTAATGGCCATTAAAAGTTTACAATTCCTGCAAACTATTTGCTTGCTCTCCTCCTGCTGTTTGGCCTCAAACTTGCTTGAGAGATTAGAACAAAACGAAGAAGAGTGCTCAAACCGTAAGTCGGACATTTCACTTTTAATTCTTCACTTAACTAAAAACGAATTAAATTTTTTCTTTGTAATTACAAGTTGATCCGCCGGATTTAACAGTAACTCCTTTTTGCGATGAGGAACCATGTCATTTTCCATTCAACTCAAACTTAACGATTAAAATGCAATTCGAACCAGGTAAATTGATTTGAAAAACAAAACAAAAAAAAAAAAAAAAAAAAAAGTGAAATAAACTTTAAACAAATATCAGAACAGGATGTTTCAAAACCTGTGTTCATTATGGGTGAAAAAGTTACATATGCTGCTACATATGATGCTAAGCATAAGGTGACAGTCATGACGCCGCGGAAAGCACGTGACACGACTTCCAAACAAAACATGTGTACCGGTGACAATGCTCTCCACTGCCCTTTGAAAGCAAATCAGATGTATACATACAGTTACACACATGTACTCCTTGCTAACAGAACCAACGAGTATTGCATCAGTGACGTAAGTACCACAATAACCATCCAAATTTTTTCACTTTACCAAACATTTCTAGTTATTTTTTACATGCCAATTTATGTTTCAGACTTATAAGCTGGATTTGAAACTTTACATTATTGACGATAAGAAAAAGCTTCAACAAATTGCTTGTTTTAATTTTCTTGTGGACGTTCCATAACTATGCCAACAAGTATAAAATTTGCTTAATAACAAATAGTTGTGAAAACAATTGTTTAATGTAATAAAATTGAATTGATGATTGTATTGTAACTGACATACATATCTTTTTCAATATTTAACAATAAAAAAAATTCGTCTTTGAGGCCCGATTTAGGAACAAAACTGTCCACCATGACGTAACTGGTTCACAGTTAGGAACTTACCTAAATTAGTATGCTTTAGCGAATGTTTGTTAGCGCAGTTGCTGCAATTTATATAGCTATGTGACAATAAGATAACAGATGCAGAACAGATGCACTTTTCACTACCTTTTCTGATATTTTAATGAGAAGTATTTCTACATATCAGATGCGCACACAGCAATCAAAATTGAATTCAATACGCAAACAGTTAAGTCGTTAATGGATTACAGAATATTTGCCATTTTACAATTTAGTTAATATTGAAAAAAAATACCATTTTTAGTCCCTAAGGAAATCATTATCTGTGTCATTCACAGTAAATTTGAATTTCATTTGCCACCACTTGAACTTCATAACTTCTGTTTTTAATTACGCCTGCCACAAATTTTAATTTGCACATATATTCGTCTTCAAAGTGGTTTATTATTTTAGCTAACACAGTAACACCAACATCTTGGGGTTCAGACGAATTTTTCCAGAAACTAAAGAGTAACGATCACAAACCCAAAATAGTTGCATATTGATTTTCTAGACGAAAAAAAAAAAAAACCTCAAAAAGTTGCTTATTGGTTACTGACAAATGAAACCAGGCAGGAGGAGTGTTTGAGGTATGGGTTTTTGACAGATTATTGACTCAACAAGTCATTTATATAAACACTACCATCCATTAGAGTTCCATTTGTTAATGCACTTTTTTTTAAGAGTATTGACAAATTTTACCTTTTAAAAGCCAAATTGATATTAAATTTTTATTGACTGAAAAAAAAAGAAGTGTTGCTACTCAAGGAAATCCACTCTAAACCATTTACGTCTCTGCACAGTAGCTCGCTCTTACCCAACTATCATGTCAAATATCAATTTAAATTTAAATTCCAAACTCAAAATTCGCCACCAATTGCGTTCCATTTTAACCGACCAATCAGAATTACCTAAAATTGTTTTGGACCTCAAAGAAATTCTTCAAAAACGAAAAATTACTTATTGTTTATTACTACTCATCATATTTATTAATTTTGCAACTTGTATTGGTCAGATAAGTGAACGTATTATTTATTTTCTAAACGAACCGACAGTCACAAATGTTCGTGTTGTTGAGATTGGATATTTTCCAAAGATATTGATTCTGTCTGATTTCACTTTTGAGTTACAAACTTACAATGCTAAACGAGGACAAGGAAAAAATTGTTACAACTCACTTAGTTACAAAAATAACTGGGCAATTTTTCAAGATTTTTATCAAGTGTACAAACTATTAGAAACGCACACTTTTATAAGAGATGCTTATATTAAAGAGGTGAGTAATAAGACTATAAAATTATTCTCTCTTAACTTCAAACTATTTAGGGAAACCGTAGGAGAAACGTAACAGTAGAAAACCAAGACACATTTATTCAACCAATAGCCAAGTTACATTCTGGTAAGAATTCTACAAGCATTTATGCGAGTATACTAAAAAAAAAAAAAACGTACAATACAATTTTAGACAAACTTTTATCATTCAAAAATTCACACCTAACAATTCGAACTCAAATAGGCGACAACTGCTTCTATTTATGGGTAAATTATATCTAACTCGTATTATACAAGGTTTGTATCAGTGTTTAGGTAGTTAAATAAATTTCCTAATATTTAAAGGTTAAAGCAATACCAACTCAAGAGTTACTTTATACCGGTTTTTATTCATTCGAAATGCTTAATGCAAATTCAACCATCCTCATATTTGCCTCAATGAAAAATGTAAGTAATAAAAACATTTATAAAGTAATAAATCTATAATTTATGTAAACTTATAACAGTATAATCTGCTCAATCGAAAAAATCAGCCTTGCAATAACAATCTTCACACCTGTGTTTTTGATTGCTTTAAATCCCGCATCAAACAGATGAATCTAAACTGCAGGTTAGAAAATTATACATTCACTGCTCGTTAAGTTTTATTTTTAAGAAATTCCCTCTCCATTATAGCATTCCTTTTTATCAAGCAAAACATTTACCTGAATGTGAAAACAAAGAAGAACCAATAAGAGTAATAACAAGTTTGAGAAAGTGGGTTGATTTCGATAACATCCTAGAAGAATGTAAGTGTCAATTTCAATGTGATATCGTGCAATTAAATACATTCTTCGACTTGACCAAGCATGTTGCAATAATGTATTATGAGCACAAAACAGGACAAAAAGAGAACAACCAAACTGATCCAAGAGCTGTATCAAATGGTGTAATACAAGTCAAAGTAGTCAGTCAAGTTTTAAACATATCAGAAGATTTCAGTTACAATTTCATTTCTCTCGTGTGTGATATCGGTGGAAATGTAGGTCTCTACTTTGGAATTAGTTGTCTAAACCTTGTGGAAATTCTTTTCTGTTGCTACAAATATTTTTCCTTGCGACACAAAAAACAAATGAAAAAAATTATGACTACAAAATTAGAAATTCTAATTCTTAAATGCAAAGACTTGCAAAAATTGCCAAAAGAAACTCAAAAAATGCGGTTATTTGTAGTTTCTTTATTATGGCTTATTTCAATGTATCATTTGTTTGATAGAATTGCTTTGTATTTGCATTACCCACTCATAACGTCAATTTCACTAAAAAGAGATGAATATATTACATATCCGACAATTGTTATTTGTGACGACAGTAAACAAATTTCGGAGAAGAGAGCGGAATTGGCCAATAAGATGAAAATCCCGTGTGAGGATATTGAACTATTTGATCTCTTTGATGTGTACAAAAACCCTGAAGAATTGTGGGAAATTTCAAATAATACAAAAATGTATTCATTTGCTCATGCAGTTCAAAAGGTAAAGTCAATTTTAAAAAATATATAAAAATAAAAAAGTGTCACAACTTAATTAGAACTTAAAGGGAGCACGTAATCAAATGTGTGATTCTATTACGAGTATTTCGACAGCCAATGGAATATGTATTGCCATTTCAAAAAGTAATTTGTCAAAAATGTTGAATTCTAAAAAAAAAATTGAACGACTGTTCAATAATAATTTAACAGATAAAACAAGATATTCTTCAGACACCAGTAAATTATGGCTACCACCCATTTTAAAACCATATTCGTGTATAGGTATGAACCATGTAAGTTTTGACTTCAATTGACTTATCACCTTTTCCAATGCAATATTCTTGTTAATATAGTTTTTCATTGTACCAGTCGACAAATATTTTAATGAGAAGTATTTCTACATATCACGTGATCATTTTGAAACCAAAATTGAATTTATTACGCAAACAGTTAAGTCGTCAATGGGCAATGGACTATACTTGTAATTTAGATAATTTGGATATTTATTTTTAGTTCCTAAGAAAAAATACTCCAAAAAGCCCCTGCAGTTCTAAAACCAAAGTTGCATCATGTGAGGAAAATTGTCACGAAAAGAAAATGATGAATCAGCAATATGAATGCAGGTAATGTCTTAAATTCAGCTATCAATAATTTTAAAACTTAAAAATGATTTTCTTATTAGATTACCACTGATGAGACATTTCAATTTACCACTGTGCAACTCCAGTGCAGATGCAAAGAAAACAAAGAGATTATACTTACAAAGTCAATACAAAACAAACCCGCAAGAAAACTGCTCTTGTGGTATACCCTGCGAAGAGACAATTCATCATCCCCACCTCATTTCTGCCCTTCATGGCAATTTACCTATAATAACTTTTGGTATGTCCAATAATATAAGGGAAGTGATTGAACAGAAATTAGTATTTACCATAGTCAAGTTGTTTTGTGACATTGGATCTCTTTTTGGGATTACAATTGGATTTTCAATATTCTCAATACTCAAAATGATTTCTCAGAAAATCAATTAAAATTAATATCCACTCAAGTTCTAATTACTTTAAATCTATATCAATATGGTTATTGTTTTAAAACCTTTCTATAAAATTTCTAACACCCACTCAACCCAAGAAGGCAATTCAAGTACTATTAAACATACGTAAGATGTCTTAGGTACACTTATGGTTCTTTATCACAGTCTAATTATATAGACCTTTTTCATGTAAGTATATAAGTAATTTGATATTGTTAAATTATAGTTTTTCAATGTCCACTTTCAACACTACAGTAATACATTTTTTCTCAAATGTCCAGAATAAAACTGCTTGCACTGTACTCAATAAGCCATCTATATATAATCACTTTAGTACCCGCACAATGACCCATTGCGACACTCTGGTGGTGAATTGTTGCAACAAAACTGCCATTCTATTTCTTTTTAAAGTAAAGCCATAAATACGAGAAGCACATTTATTTTTGTATGCACTCGTGAGATATAATTTCTAACAAATCGATCAGGTAAATTATTGAGATTGTCTATATTTATGTAAGTATAAATCGACTTGCTGTGCAAGAACCTCTTTATATACATCAAATCAATTTCAAAAATAAACAGATGTCTCAAAGAATAATTTATTCTGCATCAGCATAATTTATCTATGTAATGCTAACATGTACTCACCATAAATGTTTATACTCGGGCAATGTACACAAATGAAACATAAACTCAAGTAAACATTAAAAAAATGGCGCGTTAGTTTTCTTTCTCCACCAGTTCAATCGACATTTGACCCAAATATGAAGTTTCAAGCGCTGTAAGACATCAGTTGGTTTTAAGTTGGTGCTCACGTGAAGTATCTTTACAGTAAAAACTAACGCCTACAAAGATTTAAAAAATATTTCAATTCGTTTAGAATTAATAAAAAAAATTATTAAACCAGAACCAAATCAAATTTTAGTATTTTTTTAACCTTTGTGGAGTTTAGTTATTACTAAATTTTTGTGATTGTCTATCTTTCTATTTTATAAGTTTAAATCGACCTGCTGTGCAAAAACCTCTTTTTATTCATCAAATCAATTTCAAAAATAAACAGTTGTCTCTAAGAATAATTTATTCTTCATCAGCAATCTATGTAATATTAAAGTGTACTGACCATAAATATTTATACTCGTGCAATGTACACAAATGAAACGCAAGTAAACGTTTTCTTCTCCACCAGTTCAATCGACATTTGACCCAAACATGAAGGTTTCAAGTGTTGTAAGACATCACGTTATACATTACGTTTCTTCAATAGAGAAATCTCTTGCAAACTTACCATTGGAATATCAAGACGTTTTCAATTCATCTTTACCACGGTTATTAAGACTGCTTTGGACTTTAGTTGCAACATTATGTTTTGTAATTTGCTGTCAACAAGTTGGAGATCGTGTCACGCATTATTTCTCGTATCCAGTAGAAGTGGACACGCAAATGGAATACGTGAGCAAGGTTAAAATGCCTCGTATTCAGATTTGCTCGCCCGAAAATGATTACGTAGTTGAAAATTTCAAGAAAATTATTGACGGCAACGCATTAGCAATTGCACTTCCTCTTTCAAAAATTTTGGATCAAGAGAACGTCAATTACGAAAAATTGTGGAGTAACACAAACCAGTCCAACATCCTTAAAAGTTACGATTTTAAAAATACATCTGTAGGGTAAGAAAACCTATTCGATTTATTTAATTAAATCTATAATAAAAGAATTTTTTTTTTTTTTTTTTAGTTCGGACGTAAGACTTTATAATAGTGCATTTGGTCAATGTGCTGAGTTCAAACTAACAGGTATATAAACATTAAAGCAGTTTCTCTTAACTTTTTAACTGCACAATGTCAATGTGGAATAGAGACACGGCACCTTGCACAACCTTACATCTACAATTTACAATATCAAAATTGTCAGCTGTATAATGCATTTGACGTCCGTCCTGATGTCATATTGAACTCACATATAGTACTCACAGCAAATGGAGCAATAAAGAGTGCACTTTTAGTATGAAATGCGACCGTTGGATGAAGGAGCCACTGAGCATTGGATGCAATACGTGTTACATTAGCCATTAAATTTATCCAAAAAGTGGTGTTCACATGAAATACTTTTGCAATAAGCTTTTCTATAGTAACTACTGCCTCGAAAAGTTTCAGAAATATTTTGAACAGATTTAGTATTAATTTATACAAAAAAAAAAATTGCACCCTCACAAAAACTCAAAATGTTGCTTTAACGTTTGAAGAATTTAGAGATTAGTGTTAAAAGTTTTCGAAAATAGATGTTTTGAATGCTAAGTCATTGGCAAAAAAATTCTCATTATAGATTTGTTGGACGTTGAGGCTCACGTTCGTATTCAGCTTCACGAAAGAAATTTATCTAATCCTGCATATGCAATTGTATGTAAATTTAGTTTCAAGCAAGGGTCTCGCTAAGAAAACAAATATTACAATAAAATCTCGAAGTTGCGTGTTCCTATTTCAAAATTTGGATGTGAAGTGTAAGGCAACGGCGAACGCAGCGCAGGGTAGTGACTTTTTGTTGCATCTCATAGCCCGCACCGACTGATTGTAGCATCAAGCGGTCACCAGTTGGGACCGCTATCGCTGAGCTGTTTACGTCACGTCCGGGTTTTGGAAATGGCGAAAACCTTAAATAGAGACAAGTGACTCTTAAAATTTTATTAAACATTTTCAAAACGAGATGCAGTAGACGAAAAAGCATAACATTTTTCTGCCATTCATCTCAAATATTTATCTCGTTAGTGAGACCCAATCTTTAAAGCTTCTGTATTTGTAATTATTATTGCTGCTAATAAAAAACTTCTATATTCTACCTGCAGATGTCTATAGATGACGAATTAGACTTTCAATGGATGATGCCTATCCCAAGTATAAATGACCTTTGGTTCAAAATCACATTTCGGAAGGTTAGTAATGTAGGCCAATATCACTTAAGACTTAATTACCTATATTTACTATATCCGCCACTTTATCCTAACACTTTTGCTGGGATACCTTAATAGAATGACATTGGAAACAGTGAATCTAATACTAATCTTTCTTCACAGTATTATTTTGTAGACAGGCCCAATAAAAGATGCAATACACAAGAATCTGTTTACAAATGCTATGAAAATTGCATAAACAAAAAAATCTCTAAGACAGCTCAATGCAGGTAAATTACTCATTTTACAAGACAAAAAAACACAGCTTATGAATCGTGATGCCTATAGATTACCATTCTTTGATAAAAGCATCAAGCTGCCACGATGCAAATCAACTGAACATGTAAAAGCAAAACAGGCCCTATTGGCAGCCATGACTGCTGTATTTATGCCAAACGTATATACGGATTGTAACTGCACAAGGCCTTGCGATAAACTAAGTCTATCATTTCAATTTCATGGAATTTTACACAAAAAACCACAATCTGCACTACAATTTAATGCACACGATAATGAAGTCATTATAACAGAACGTTTGGCTTATGACACAATCAGTTTACTAGTTGACATTGGTGGAAATTTGGGTTTATATTTAGGTTTTTCTGTTCTTTCAATTCTCGATGTTCTACAAGCAGTTTGGATGTCATTGAAATGTTCAAGAAGCAAAGATACAAAATTGCACGCAGAGATAAGAACCTGTTATTATAACATAAAGAATCAATCGATCAAAGCTCCTTCTAGCGGAGTTAATGATTATTTAAAGCGACTTATATTACTCATATGCGGAATATTGTCTGTTTTCATGATTCAGAATCGAATTGTTTACTACTTTGACTACCCGCTAAGAAATGGCGTTGAAGTTATGTACAAGGACAAGCTGCCATTTCCCTCTGTAACGATTTGCGGAGAGGGAGAAAAAATTTCAGCATTTAAGAAAACTTATTTTAAAAGTGGTTTGAGTAATGTCACAAATTGGTGGGACATTGAATTGGCGGATTTATGGCTAACGAAACCACGATACAGTTTGGATTACTTGTGGAAGTCGTTTATTACCACACCAATGAAAAAAGTATCAAGAATCGCTAAGGTAAAAAGTTACAGAGGGGTCTCTTGTTCACACTGCCTATCTCAATTCGTTGATTTGTGAATTCAGTGAATTGGGTTGTGAATCGAGATCCGAATTTTAGCCCGTTCACACCAAATTCCAACAGTTGGTGAAATCCAACATGGCGCCCACACATAAACAGTTGTTATTGATCGCGGTTATCGCTATACAATTCGAATAATTAAGCATTGGTTTAATAGATTCCCTTCTTACTGTTTTTTTTGAGAATGGTTCCACAGTTAAATGTTAGATCGGTAGTCATTTGCATGAAACGTTTTTAACTACTTGCAGAGCCATGCTGGTGCCGATCTGCAGGTAGCTAAACGAATTGAGATTCACAACGTGAATTGCGTTCGAATCGAGTTCTGGACCTCGTAGCTCTCGATTCGCCAATTCACACCAACTCTCGATCGAGATCCACTGTTGTGAATCACGATCGACAAGTGCGGTATGAACAAGGTATAACGAGACAAATATTAGAGATGACAGACGAGAAAAATTATATTTCTTTGACACTTTGTCCTCTTTAAACATTGACCTTAAAAAACGATTTCGCTTAAAAAAAGTCGACAATAAAACATTTACGTTAATTACTGGTAATCCTTAACCTTAGGAATCAACTGCAATGCAACCACTTGACGCAAATGCTACAACAGTGTCAACATTTCTTGGAAACTGCAATAACTATCAATTTGGTAATCACTACAAACATAGAAAAACATATTTAACAGTTATAAATTTAAATTTACAGCTGATGTAAAATTTGTGGGAACTATTACTTTTTTACTTATTGTTTATTTCAACCCTATTACAATACCTATTTATAATAGTCCAACACCGTTTTATCAAGTATAAATTAAAATGTATAAAAACAATTATGACAGTCTAATTTTAACAATTTTTCAATTTAAGGCATTCATAGGTGACACAAATGCTAGTAGTCTACAATTCCATAATTACCTACATATAACTCATTATCCAGTCCACTCCTACACGCACACAGACATGCGATTAACAATGGTAAATATAGAAAACGCTACATTTTGCTAACTAAATCATAACTTACAGATTGAAAGTGAAAATACAAATCAAAAACCATGTTTACCAAAAAATGAATACGATAAATGTTACGACAATTGTTTCAATCTATTAATTCAAGAAAATAATTTGTGTCAGTAAGTTTTAAAGTAATTAATTAATTTTTTAAATAGTTTTATAACTTGCGCCTCTTTTTTTAAGGATGCCATTTTTAGATATTTCTACTCACAATCTTTCCCACTGCAACTCAACTTCAATTATAAAACAAACCATTCGCAAGTACATCGACATTGCCTTCGATTTACATAAATTGTGTCAATGTGTTCGTCCATGTAAACGAAACATTTACACTTTACAGGCATTTGCATATCCTGAAACGCCTGGAAAACCTTTTTTAATGTTTTTTGCTATGACAAATAATGCAGTGGAAGTTGTAAAAGAAACGATTTCTTATAAGGTTGTTGATCTCTTATGCGATATTGCTAATTGTTTAGGTCTCACTTTGGGGATATCTCTATTATCATTATTGCGATTTATACGATTAATTGCATTTGATAAACGATATAAAGCAGAAAAAGATTAAGTTAGCGTTTAACATTACTGTTTTTAACTATCAAATTTCTTTGAAAAAATAATCTTTCACTCATAAAACTCAGTTAAAATTGATATGACCTTTTCTAATATTATTTGCTATATGCTATGACTGTAATAACGCAGTAGAAATCGTTAAGGAGAAGAGAAGTTACAGTTTTGTTGATCTTGAGTTAAGCGCTTAACTTGCAATTTAAGCGCCTTATTTGCCCACGGGTTCCACTTAGTATGTTATATGATTGCTGATCTGTTATGGGATATTGTTAATTGCGTAGGTCTGACTTTTAGTATATCGTTGTTATCATAGTTGCGTTATAACCGCTTAATTGTATTTAATGTGCGAGTTAAAACAGAAAAGATTGAACTAATGAAAGAGTATGCACTTTTATTATAATTAAAAATAGCACTGACTTAAGGACTTAATTTGTCGTGTCAAATATATAATGCAGTTGAAATAATCACAGAAAAGAGATGTTATAGTTGGATTTATTTAATTTACACATAATCACGTGTATCATTCTCACAATAAAATCAAAACCTAAAACATATTTCGAATTTTTTTAATAAACTGACAAAGTAATGAACAGTTAATAGAACTTTTAATACTGGGTACAATAACATATTCAAATGTGTTCCTTTACGTAAGAGTTAGTCTAAAAACTGATGCTCACGTGAAATATCTTTATAGTAAAAACTAATACCTAAAAAGGTTTTTAAAAATATTTTCAATTCATTTAGAATTAATAAAAAAAAAAAATAATTATATCAGAACAAAACCAAATTATAGAATTTTTGAACCTGTAGCGTTTAGTTATTACTACTAAAATTTACATTAAACAAAATTAGCAGACTCGCACAGTGACCCATTGCGACATTCTGGTGGCGAATTGTTGCAACAAAACTGCCTCTCCTTTTTTTTTTTCAAAGTACAGCCATAAATACGAGACAACACATTTATTTTTATAGGTACAAGTGAAATCCTAGTTTCTAACAATCAGGTAAATTTTTGTGATTATCTACCTTTTTATTCTATTAGTTTCTATCGACCAGCTGTGCAAGAACCTTTTCATACGTCAAATCTATTTCAACAAAAAACAGACATTTCTCAAAAATAATTTATACTGCCTCAGCATAATTTTTCTTGTAATGCTAACATGTACTCACCATAAATATTTGTACCCGTCCAATGTACATAAACGATAAAACAAACGCAAGTAAACATTACAAAATTGCTGATTCGAATAATTTTCTCCCCCACCAGTTCAATCGACATTTGACCCAAACATGAAGGTTTCAAGCGCTGTAAGACATCACGTTAGAAAAGGTAGAAACGTAATTCGACACTGTGTTAAAAATTCTATTTCTACAAAGGAAAATTCTATTACGAGTGTACCTCCAGAATATCAAGATATATTTAACTCAGCCTTACCCAAATCACTACGACTGGTTTGGGCTACTGTTGCTTTCATGTGTTTTGTAATTTGTTGCCAACAAATTGGTAATCGAGTCGTTCACTATTTGTCTTATCCAGTAGTAGTGGTCACCCAATTTGAGTACGTGACTAAAGTGAAAGTGCCTCGTGTCCAGATATGCTCACCCGAAAATGATTATATTGTTGAACATTTCAAGGGAATCACAAACCAAGGTCCGATCGCACTTCTATTGCCTTTACTCAAAATTCTGGAAGCAGAGAATGTTGATTATAATAAATTGTGGAGTTACACGAATGAATCAAACATCCTTAAAAGTTATTATGTTAAAAACTCGTCTTTTGGGTAAGATATTTATAACCACTAACTATTAATTTTAAAAACTATTTTTTTATGCAGAAGTGTGGAAACGAAACTTCACGATTCAGTTTTTGGACAATGCACTGAACTCAAACTTTCCGGTATGACGTTTAAATTTAGGGAGTGACAACATTCACAAAATCTCGTTATATCTCGTTCTCGCGAGTTCTAATAAACTGTTTGTATATCTGTATCTTGCAAGACATTTAAAAAATATTTATTTATCTGACGTTAAATTAAGTAAGTTTAAGATTAACCGTTCAATTTGTATTAACCTAACAAAGTGTAACTGTCTCGCGAGAGATGACGTAAATATTGTCACTTCCATTACTGCCGCAAATGGCTTTCTAACAGGAAAAAAACAAATAATATTGAATCTCACTCTAGGTCTGTTGGATATTGATGCTCATGTATTCATTAACTTACGAGAAAGAAAATTTTCTTTGGTTGCCATTGCAATTGTAATGTTTCTAGTGTTCTTATATTCTTAATTTTTATTGAATTTTCTTATCTTCCAATTATTTTAGCTTTCAATAGACGATGAAATAGATTTTCAAACGTTATTTTCTCTAATAAATGGATATCTCTTTTGGTTTAAATCCACATTTCGAAGGGTACTGTTACATAATTTATATATTGTCACTTACCGATTCCAATTATTTCTTATTGCAGCATCAATTTGTAAACAGACCAAATAAAAAATGCAACTCTCATGAAGCCGTTTACAAATGTTACAAAAACTGCATCAACCAAAAAATTGCAAATACAACTATATGCAGGTAGAGTAGAATACAAGATATATAGGCCATTTAGCTAAGAGCTACTTTCTACTAGATTACCGTTTTTTCACAAAAACATCAATCACCCACCATGCAACTCAAGTGAACCCTTAAAAGCAAAGTCAGCCCTAATGGCAGCCTTGAATGCTGTAATAAAACCGAACATATACACGGATTGCGAGTGTACCAGACCATGTGAGAAAACGACTCAATCGTTTATAATTGACGCAAAACGTCTCCCAAAACGTCAATACAGCTCCATGAAGTTTTACGCGGACGACAGCGAAGTTATTATCAAAGAACGATTAGCTTACGACCAAATCAGTTTACTAGTTGACGTTGGTGCCAGTTTAGGTTTATATTTGGGACTTTCTATTCTTTCTATTGCAAATATTGTTCAAGTCTTTATTTCTTACAAGAGATTCAAGTTTCCAAAAAATCATACAACTTTGAAACAACGCGTACATAAAATATTCAACGATTACTATCCAAAATCGACGCAATTGGAAGGGAATTCCCAAAGTTATCGTCGCTTGTGGTATTTTCAGTTTTTCATTTGCGGAGCCCTCTCGGTTTTTATGATTCAAAATCGTTTTGTTTATTATTTTGATTACCCGTTAAAAAATGGGGTTGAAGTTGTTTATAAAAGAAGTTTGCCATTCCCTTCTATTACTCTATGTGGAGAAGCTGAAAAGATTTCAAGTTTAAAGATGATGTTTTTAAAGAGAGGTTTAACTAACATCACTAACTGGTGTGATGTACAAATGGCGGATTTGTGGTTTATGAAGCCAAAGTTTAATTTGGATTACCTATGGAAGTCATCGGTGACTAATCCGGTTGGTACAGTACATGAACTAATTAAGGTTAGAGGTAAGTTTATACATCCCAATGACTTCTCTAAATCCTTTTCTCAATTTTTAGGCAACATTTAATATTCAACTTCTTGACACGAAAGCTACAGTAATACCAACTTTTTTTGGAAATTGCAATCACTATCAATTTTGTATTTAAGTCCCCTTCACTCGATACATAGCATTAATACATTTAAAATTCACAGCTAACGTTAAATATGCAGGGGCTATGACAATGTTTCCTATTGCATATGTTAACATCATAAAAATTCCTATTTCTGATTGTCCTGGAATGTTTTACCAAGTAAGTTAAAAGGTACAACGACATGCGATGCTTGAAAGGTAAGTTGAATGCGACGAATAAATGCAGTAAGTTAGTGCTTTGCGATGTCGCAACTGGAAGACTTCCAATACATAAAATATTGCTATTGTCGCATCTTACCTATCCTGTTCGTTGTTCCTAATTGGTGTTTAGAGATCGTTGTTAGCGTAATTTGGCAAAGAGTTTACTTAACTTACGACAAGTTACATGAGCAATGCTGAGCAAATCTGTAAGCTTTTCCAAAACCTGATTATCGCTTCTCAGGAAAATGACCAATATGGAAACTAGAGTTAACAGCTTTCAATAAACGTTGTCTTTTTAACAATTTCTACCTACAGGCTTTCATCAGTGATACCAACTCGAGCTCTCTACAATTCCACAATTTCCTGGCCCTAATTCACTGTCCTGTTTCAGCCTATACACATACAGACATGAGATTAACAATGGTAAAATTCGTAAAATATCATAACACTTATCTCAATCAAAATAACTTTCAGGTTGAAAATGAAAATACCCTTCAAAATCCATGT
>JAQGAS010001087.1:0-26012 GCA_034686365.1 Pachymerium ferrugineum | reverse complement strand
ATTGAAGATGAATTGATGCCAGGTCAAAAATCACACAATAGACATGACTTGACTGCAAGAGTGTTTAAATTAAAATTTAAAAAAATGATGCATTTGATTTTCAAAGGCTGCGTTTTTGGGCCTGTTCAATGCTACATGTACACGGTAGAGTGGCAGAAACGTGGCAATCCACACGCACACATTCTGGTATGGCTGAAAGAAAAGTTACGTGTGCACAGAATAGATGATTTAATCTGTGCAGAACTTCCAGATCCTGCCATTGATCCTGTTCTCTATGAAATTGTCAAGTTAAACATGGTGCATGGACTGTGTGGCTTAATTGATCCTAATAGTGCGTGTATGCAAAACAACAAGTGCACTAAGAGGTATCCTAGGCAATTTCTTATGGAAACTCAAACGGGACAAGATGGTTACCCACTGTACCGTCGCAGAAAACCAGAAGATGGTGGTTTCACGGCAATTGTTTAAAGAGGTTCATCTGAGCACACTGTTGATAACAGGTGGATTGTTCCATATTGCCCATTGCTGTCAAAAACTTTTCAAGCACACATTAATGTAGAATTCTGTAATTCAGTGAAATCTATTAAATACGTGCAAATGTATGTATGTATGTATGTAATGTGTAAATGAACTGCTAAGAGAGAGAAGTTACAACATAGTTGAACTCTTTGAATACGTGCGAGAAAACGAACCACTTTTGGTACCAGATCAGAGAGAAGCGTATAATAAAATTTCTCAGGCAGTTTTGAACAATGATGGAGGAATTTTTTTTTTAGATGCACCAGGTGGAACGAGAAAAACTCACCTCATAAACCTCCTCCTGGCTAAAGTCAGACAGAACAGCATGGTTGCACTGGCTGTTTTATCATCTGGCATAGCTGCCACACTGCTCACTGGTGGTAAAACGGCTCATTCCACTTTCAAGTTGCCTTTGGAATTACAAAGTGCAGAAGCGCCTACATGCAACATTGCAAAGGGTACTGCCAAAGCAAAGGTCCTCGAACAGTGTCAACTCATTGTCTGGGATGAGTGCACCATGTCCCACAGAGCTGCATTTGAAGCTCTTGACAGAACTTTGCGAGACATTCGTGCAACTGATAAATGCATGGGAGGAGTAACTTTAGTCTTGGCTGGCGATTTCAGACAAACTTTGCCAGTTATACAAAGGGGAACTAAAGCTGATGAATTGCACGCTTGCCTGAAAGCATCGTACATTTGCGCAACGTACAGCGCCTCAGCTTAAACACAAACATGAGAGTGCATCTGACAGGTGATGCTACAGCAGGTGAATTCGCTGCCGACCTGCTTCAACTTGGAAATGGTATGGTTACATCTGATAATCGAGATGGTACCATTTCAATGACTGCCATTGCTAATGTAGTAGACACTCTAGATGCTCTCATGGGTGTAGTTTTTGTCAACCTCCCTCAGCACTTTCAAGATCACAACTGGTTACGTGAAAGAGCCATTCTTGCACCAAAAAATGATGCAGTCAATGTTGTAAATCGTCAGCTGCTTTCGCAATTACCTGGAGACATTCGCACGTACAAATCTATAGATTCACCAGTGGAAGTGGAAGAAGCTGTCAACTATCCTGTAGAATTTCTCAATAACTTAGAAATATAAGGAGTACCATCCCACAAGCTAGAACTTAAGCTAGGTGCCCCTATAGTGTTATTAAGAAATTTAGACCCACCAACACTGTGTAATGGTACTAGACTAACCATCAAACGCCTTATGCCACATGTTATTGAAGCCACAATTATGACTGGCCAGGCAGCAGGGCAAGATGTGTTCATACCTCGAATACCTATCATTCCCACAAATGTGCCCTTTCAATTTAAGCGAATTCAATTTCCTGTGAGATTGTGCTTTTCCATGAGTATTAACAAGGCTCAAGGTCAATCGCTAAAAGTTGTTGGCCTTAATTTACAAAGCGCCTGCTTCTCTCATGGCCAACTATACGTTGGGTGTTCTAATTAGCTAAATTATGAATTTTCAGTGAATAAATTTTCAGTTTGTTTTTTTGCCTTAGCAAACTTAACACTACAATCTTTTTGTGAAAAATACATTTCAAATTCATTTTTTAAAAATCATTTGTAATTTAACCTCATATCATTTTTTTAAAATTAAAACGTTGACATTTTTAAACTGAAAGGTAGCCATCAATTTGTTTGCTTAATCAGCAAATAACTAGCACCACTGCTGTGCAGCTACACATAAACCTTCTGACGGCGTCAACTTTGCATGCATTTAACACATTCATTTATACCTTGCTACTGATTTCAGCACCAGTATTTACATGGCACCAAAAAGTTGTACTAAACCTAAACAATAACGACCTTGATCCTTTACAGAATGAGGAAATTAATGAAAAACAACAAAATAAATTATAAAATATAAACACAAAAACACACGTTGCATTACATGTTCCAAAAGAAGTGAGCCTACCACTGTCGCCACCCCCATTAGCACTCATTCACTTTTCATTTGCAAATTTCATGAAATAAAACATTTTATTCTCACTTAATAAAATAAAACGTTTTTTTTCACTTTATACAATTACAAAATAAATTAAATTTTTGCGTTTAAAAAATAGCTAAAAAAGTGAAAAACGTGCCCCACCAGCACTCATTCCCTTTTCATTTGGAAATTTCATGAAATAAAATCAATCAGTAAATTTTTTGCGTTTAAAAAAAAAAAAATAGCGAAAATAAGTGAAAAACATGTTTTTTTTCTAATTTCATTCATATTCTAATAAAGTTACCAGCACTGTTTACTTCGGCGGAGTCATTGCATTTAATCCTGTTACGTTTCGCCCATCCACTGGAAATCGACGTGCAGTTAGTTAGTAACGGTAAAAATGAACGTGTTTGAGCAGAAAACCAATTTTTTATTGGAGTTCACTCCCTAATAAATGATGAACGAAGTGCCGACAAAAACCTGACAAATTCAAATGTTTGTAAAGTTTGTAATGAATTAAATGACTGAATTAAAGATTGTTTAATTCGTTTTTCCCAAAATTTTTTTTTTTTTTAGTTATTTTATAACTAAATGCGATTAGAAAATATTTTACCAGTGCTCTGGCAATTTCACTTCATTTCATTTCAATCTTTTCAACCAATAGGAGCGACCTGTCCTGTGTATCCCACCAATCACGGTAGGTGGATTAAAACGTTAGGACCGAAGACGCAGAGAGCTACAACAAATCGCGCGAAAATTAAAAATGAAAACCGATGGCGAAGAGAGCTAGACTTTAAAAAGTATAAATATGCAACTGGTTATTTGCATTTCATTACCATTCGCTTTAACTATGGAACCATACCAGTTTAGACAATTGCTTAGCGGAATTTTGGGGGGAGGGGCAGGGCAAGTACGTGGACGTGGACAACGACGCTGATTTTTTCGGCACCCTCGAATTGGATATGCAGAAAGGTAATATGTACTATACCTGGGTGATGGTATGCTAAAAATAAATAAATAAATTTTTTAATTTCAAAGAAACAGGGAGAAAGCTGCCAACCTTTCTTCGGCTACTCCCACTACTCCCGCCACTTCTGCTACTTCTGTTCCTCCCAATACTCCCGCTACTCCTGCTTCCCCATCTCCAGCAAACACGACTACAACGTCTGCTTTTTTCCTTCTTTATATTTCAATTTTCACTTCAGAATAATTATTTGTTTTCATCTACTCTCTAGGTTTAAAGACATTGAAGATTTGTTCGACGGCGACTGCATACCGATCACCTCGGAGCTAAACTGGAAGCCAGCTTCATACCGCGGATGCGGGTTAAAGGAGACGCACAATGGCCAGGTTTATCTTAAACTTCGCCCACACTATACTGACCCGAAAGAGGTTTTAAAAAAATACAGACGCACAGAAGAAGAAAACAAGCTTTCACAAAGCGTCAACCTAATGGATATAAGTGAAAACAAATAAAATGAATGTAATTTTAAACAAAAATAAAAATAAACTTATTTCGTATTTACCAAATGGATATAAATGAAAACAAATAAAATGAATGTAATTTTAAACAAAGAAAAAATAAAAAACTTATTTCGTATTTTTGTAATTGAATGTTTTTTGAAAAATTTAGTCGAAAGTCTCATGAGCGATGTCATCGCCGTTATTCAATTTGGTGAAGAGGACTAAATGTTGCAAAATTCACCGATGACAATAAAAAATTCGCCACTGATTTCAGCACCAGTGTTTACATGGCGCCAGAAAGTTGTACTAAACCTAAACAAAAACGACCTTGACCCTTTATAGAATGAGGAAATAAATGATGACTCTCTCTGGCGTTAATTCATGAAATTAAACCTACCCTATTTTTTAATTATGGCGGACTCAGGTTCAAGAGCCGAAAGAAACAGGTTACAAGCAATTGAAAAAAGATGTCAATCCATCGGTAAAATAAACTTAAACGATTTCTGCTTATTATAAAATTATAGTTTTCTTAAACTGTTTAAGCTAAACAAGTTTTGAATGAGCTAACACGCACGATCATCAGCAAGGAGGCCGCGCAACGAAAGAGAGAAAAAAAAATAAGTACATTATTTCACACAATTTAAGTAAAATTTGTTAAATCACCTCTTACTATTAAATTAGTAGGTGACGTCATCGAGGACTTGATAACTAGCATTGAAATCGTGAAAGCAGAAGAGGAGTTTTCACGAACGACTGGTTAACATAATTTCTAATAATTCTTATTTTTTCCTTTATCATAAAAAACTATAACGTACACTTTCTATTTTTAGTTAAAAATTTAGTTAAAAACTTATTGGGCGACTGCATTGGTTGCATCGAAATGAGTGAAATCGACTTTGCGCAAGATTGGAAGGATTGGGAGACGTGTTCGCGACAAAAAATTGGTTTAACAACCAAAATCGTAAAAACTAACTAAACACGTTCACATACTTTTTTTTTAGTAAAGGACCTCATGAGCGACGTCGTCGCATGCTTGGAAATTTGGGAAGAAGACTCAATTTAACGAAACGAATTTAAAGTGTTGAATGTAATTTTTCAAATTTAATTTAAAATTAATTTGTGTTCAACTAATTTAATTTCACATTTAAGTCAAATTTGACTTTAAAAAATCGGTCTTCTGGCAGAATTCTCAGAAACTAGACTACATTTTTTTCGTAAAACCGGTAAAAACCAAACACAAAAAAGTGAATTTAAGATCTATAATAAAATTTTAAATAAAAAAAACTATTTTGTCGTGTAAACGATAAATTAAAAAAACACACCCAAACAAAAAATAAAAGAAAATTGTCCTACCTTTCGACCGAAAAAAAAATAACGATGAACGCAAAACCAGCATGATCGGCCGGCACAACAAATCCAATGTACGTAAACTTCAACTCACAAAAACACCGTAATCCAAAAGTAATCCAAAAGTAATTCACAGAATCCACCGGTTCACTTCAACCATCGCAATTAACTAAATTGACTCTCAGGTTTAACAATCGACCACCAGATGTCGTTAAGTCATTAATCAACCAATCACTTCAATTCGTATAACATTTCAAATAAAAAACGAATTTAAAGTGTCGAATGTAATTTTTCAAATTTAATTTAAAATTAATTTGTGTTCATCTAATTGAATTTCACATTGAAGTCAAATTTGACTTAAAAAAATAGGTCTTCCGGCAGAATTCTCAAAAAGTAAACTACATTTTTTTTGTAAAACCGGTAAATCCAAACACAAAAAAGTGGATTTAAGATCTATAATAATATTTTAAATAAAAAAAACCATTTTGGCGCGTAAACGATAAATTAAAAAAACACACCCAAACAAAAAATAAAAGAAAATCGTCCTACCTTTCGACCGAAAAAAAAAACGATGAACGCAAAACCAGCATGATAGGCCGGCACAACAAATCCAATGTACGTAAACTTCAACTCACAAAAACAAAAGTAATCCAAAAGTAATTCACAGAATCCATCGGTTCACTTCAACCATCGCAATTAACTAAATTGACTCTCAGGTTTAACACTCGACCACCAGATGTCGTTAAGTCATTAATCAACCAATCACTACAATTCGTATAACATTTCAAATAAAAAACGAATTTAAAGTGTCGAATGCAATTTTTCAAATTTAATTTAAAATTAATTTGTGTTCATCTAATTGTCACAGTTCGTCAGAGAAATCCAGAGCACTTATAGCAATAAATTATGTACCAATCGACAGATCTTGATTTGTATATTTGCCATAAAATCCAACTTTTCCAAAATATTAATTAATAATCGAGATATTAATCAAAAACTGTTCGCAACTTGAACGTCTTGATTGGCTGTCTCTGATTGAGGGAGGAGCCAGACGGTTGGTAAGCCAATGACAACAAAGCGCGCTGGAATTTTAAATTTTGAATTTAAGCGCATGGATTTCATAAATAAAATTGTGTTTTTTCCCTTAGCTTTGATGGTTTCTCATATCTTTTCATTTCTCCCAGTCCTAGTGGTGTTACAAGTTTTTAGGGAAGGAACTGGATCTGAATAAAAATACAAAGTTTTTAGGGAAGAAACTGGGTACTTATTAATAAGGAGGAAGTTTTTAGGAAAGAAACTGAATACCTATTAATGATGAGAAAGTTTTTAGAGGAGAAACTGGGTACCTAATAATAATGAGAAAGTTTTTAGGGAAGGAACTTGGTCTAAATAATGAGAAAGTTTTTAGGGAAGGAATTGGATCTGAATAATATACAAAATTTTAAGGAAAGAAAGTAGGCCTCAGTATTATAAAATTTTAAGGGAAGAAAGTGGGCCTCAGTATTATAAAATTTTAAGGGAAAAAAAGCAGGCCTCACACAGTATTATAAAATGGTAAGGGAAGGAAGTGGGCCTCAGTATTATAAAATTTTAAGGGAAAAAAAGCAGGCCTCACACAGTATTATAAAATGGTAAGGGAAGGAAGTGGGCCTCAATATTAAAAAGTGGTAACAGATGGAGGTGGAAGTCAATATTAAATTGTACCTCAATATTTAAAGTACTAAGAAATTATGTTTTCTTGCCTATGATTCGTGGATTTTCCACGGGTTCCACCTAGTTTCACTTAATTGTTTTTCAAAGTGAGAAATACCAAATAGATTTTTTTTGTTTGAACTGTTTATTCAACAACTTTATGAGCAAATTGAAACAAACTTACATACAAAAGAAAAACCTGTGAAAATATTCAATTTTACAACAAAACAAGAGTAGTTGCTCATGAAGACTGCATAGATGAATGCTATAAGTATTGGATTAAGTCTACACCACTAATGGGTAGCACAATATATATTGCACCATATATAATGGTGCAAAATATATTTTTATTTGCATGCACTGCATTCTAAAATAATGTTTCAAGTATAATTGCCATTAGGGTTCTTTATAATTCTAAATTATGCTATATAAAGATTATGTACCTAGCAATATTGAAGCAATTACGAATTTTGAGAAATCAGTGCACTGTGAAATTGCTTAATAACATTTTTTGTAATGAAATGTACAAAAGATTTGCAACATATCAAGTGTAACAACGATTCAGTTTTTTGGAATTTTTCATTTAACATTTTCTGTAATTTGTGACAGCAATTGAATTAAAATATTTTGTTTTCACTGTCAAATATAGTTTTAAAAAATATATGGAATTGAATGTAAAAATTTTGATTAGAAGTTGGAATTGGGATTACAAGTAAAGCTTATTGCTTAATGTCTTGATTGCATCAGAGCTATTTTACAATAGACTAGGCCTAAATGCTAACCAGTATGTATCATTCAAAACTTTTAACTCAGTATTGTATTTTTCTTCCATAAAAAAATAAATTCCTAAAAAAAGTTAATAGCCATTAATTGTACTTTTTAAGAGAAAAAAGCTCTTTAGTAACAATTTCTAAATGTATTAATTTACATATGACCCACTACAGCTACAAATATTTAGTGTAATGTCGCAAAAGTATCATGTAATTAATTACCCAAATTAATGGTGTGGTGTGTCAATAAATCATATATATGGAAGCACACAGCTACACTATCCTTTATACCAATTACCAATCTTACACAAAGAGTGCGTTTTCTCAGTAATTGGTTCATTGCTTAAACTGAAGCCTACAAAAACAAATAAAATAAAATCAGAAAGCAAAAAGAGAAAAACAAAACAAGGACAATCGATGAAAAAAACTTCAAGTTTTGAGTTCTGTGTCTCTTCATTCCACAAATGGCCAAGAAAGATCAACAGTAAGACGTGGCCCTCGAGCATCGATCGCTTCATTAAGATTTTGCAAAGCTCGTGAGCTACATTCAAACTGAACGTCTGGACAAGCAGCGAATTGTACGCGAAGGTATCTTAGTTCCCGGCATGCAGATACTGCTCTAGCTACTGCTGAAACCACATCATCCATAGAAATTTTTGGGCTTGAATCTTCTTCCTGGCCATCTTCTGAATTTGCAGTGGTTGGGGCAGCAAACTGATCCAAATGGAAATCTAGTGCCAAAGTAGTTATACCAGCTGTAGCCAATAATGGAAGAACGCTTTCATGCAATGCTTGTGCACAAAACATAGGTGGGATTGAGAGACGAAGGACTCGACATCTAAATTGAGTTAAAAGCCTTGCACATAGAGTTACCAAGTCTTCATCTTCCTGCCAACACTCCCAGGAATCAATGTGAAGTTCAACCAAATCATAGCGATATCGGTCATCACCAAGATCTGCCAAAAGTTCTTTGAGGGCTTCACCTGATTCAAATCTGACCCCATAACCTCTACCTGAAGATTGTTGAGCTCGCATAACTTGGACCAAGCCTCGTGTTCCAGAATGCCTTCCCCTATCAAAGTCCAGGCTTAACAACTTACGTTCTAAATAGGGCAAAAGTGCACCTGCTAAGATTATACTGGCATCTCCAGCTTCATCAATGCACGAATAGCAAGAGCACCACCATGGAAAAAGTTCATGTTCTCTTGAAGCAGTGTGAGCATCTTCACATAATGATCTCAATAGTTTAACAGCAGCTTCTGGGTTCGTAGACAAGAGACCAAAAGCAAACTGGAAGACATTGGGGTTATGTAGGCGTTTAGTACTGGTCATTTGGTAGAAAAAGTCTGCAATGTGAATTTCTTTCAATAATGGTTTGACATCCTCATTTTCCTTGCGGGCTCGACTGGCCAACCACCAGGCAGCAAAAAACTCTGCAAGTGGTTTAGCAATGAATTCTGCTTGACGTGTTGATCCCAGAGCTGATTCTGTGACATGTACTGATAAGAAACCCAAGCGAAATAACATATCCATTTTTTTTGTGCCATGTTGTTGATTTAAAACTCTGATTGGAATTGTGAGTTTACCATCTTTTAAGGCTTTCCAAGCAATTTCGCCTAAAACATCTAGATGGTCAATCAAGCCTTGACCATCAAATCCATGATTCTTGCAGAAACGAGTATGTCGTGCACAGAATTCTGCACAAAGTCTTTCAACCATTTTAGCTATTACAGCAGTTAATGTAACATCTTTAGGAGGCCAATCAACATCTACCATTTCACACAGAAAGGCAAGGGGTACAGGATGCACAAGAATACTATTTGTGCCATGGTTTCGCAAAAGTAATCGTAAGGTTGCTTCTGCTGCATCTTTGTCCACTCTTGTAGCAACTTGACGTGTTAAAAACTGAGATGCCCAGTCTCTAGTGAAAGATTGTATTCTATATCGTGCATCTATGCCATAAACACTTCCTGAAACAGGTCTTGCAGTCATTAGAATTGAACTCCACCCTATACAGGTAGTTAAACTATGAATATCTGCTCCTTCATCCTCCTCCTCTTCTTCCTCAATATCTTCAGTTTTATTTCCTGAAGGTTTCTTAAACAGTTCCATATAGTCTGTGAGAACTTCTGGTTCGATTTCATCAGTGCCATCAAGAAGAAAAAGCAATTCATTTTGATGATAGCGGAGATAAGTACAAAATTCATCTTTGTTGACACAAGAAGTGCTGATTTTTTTTATACCTTTATACAATGTATCCAGTAGTTGCCCACTAGCATGCTTCATTTGAATTAAAAATACTATCTGAAAATGAGGTAACCTTCCTGATGCCCAGTCAAGAGCAAGGCGACGGCACACAGTTGTTTTACCAGAGGAAAAGTCTCCTTCTACTAAGATTTTTCTACCTGGATGGTCTGATGGTGCAAATAGTTCTAAAGGTGTGCATGGATCTCTTCGACCTGCTGAATCTTCTACAGGCATAAGTTCAATGTAGATTTGTTCCAAAGGAATGCGTACACTTTCAAACCAATCTAGTGGTTGGTAATGGGAAAAAAGTTCTTTGTATCGATTTTTCAGGAATTCTGCAACTAATTGGATAAACAGCATAATCATTAGAAAACTCCAAGTAAAAATTTTATGTCATATCTACACTATCTCCTTTTTACATTTCCATTTGGAGCTCGATTTATAGTGGAAGCACTTTCGTTTTCATTTAAGTAGTATACCTAATAAATAAAAACAGTTACAATTGTAATCATTATACCCACCTACACCAGTGCGGTACGACCTAAATATAATAATGAAAAAACATTCAAAGTACTTGTTTGCGCCAAGTGCTATTAATGCTTGTTCCAAATGAAAACGTATTCAAAGAGGGATTCGAGTATTTACAAAAAGCAAAAGGATGTTACACTTACAAACATATAGTAAAACTCATTTGCCTGTGATTAATATCTAGTAATTCAGGTATAGATAGAAAAAACTTTTAATTTTTAATACTAGCAAAAAATGACTTTTTGCTACATTTTTAAATACAGTAGTTCTCTTTTCTTCACTACATGGCAACTAATCGATTTTTTCGCCAGCAGTAAGGAATTAATACATTTGATTCTTACTATACCTTACCATGTATTAAGATATATTTTAATTTTAAATAATCGTATCAACAATGTTTTCAAACTAATTTTTGATACCAGGTAGGTATTGAATCCGAAATATAGCAACTATTGATGTTTTCTAAGAAACAACGGTATTTTCATTTATTCACGTTTGTTAGGTTTTTAAGTCACACTTGTTGCTTGTGGCGTTATTGTATACGAAAGCACTAAGAAATTAATACATTTGAACCTTACTATACCTTACCATGTATTAAGATATATTTTAATTTTAAATAATCGTATCCATTTCTACAACATTTTTTGGCGTTTTGATTGCATTTTGAAATTTCACGTCTGACAAAAAAGGTTATTAATACAATCGTTGTAACTTAAGCAATAAACAATGCACAACAGTTTTTCACTTTGTCAAGGTTAAAAAAAATCAGCATGACAAAATGTCCATCAATAGAGAACTTAATAAAAATGATAATTCTAACACCAAGCTGTGAATTTTGGGTAACCCTTACAAAAATTTGATTATATTTGGTCATAGGTTCGTTATATGAATTGATTTTATCACAAGTGTCTACTTTCTGATTAACTTGTGAACAAATGACTAAAATATAATCAAGTGAACATCTGTTTTGGTCATTTTTATCACTTTTCAATCATAATATCTAGTTGATCACTGTGGTGGATCTTTAATGACTAAATATAATTTCGGTATGATTATACATAAATGATTGCATTATGATCAAATTTGTTTGTAAGGGAAATGTAGAATATAGAAACGTAAAATGCAAACTGGAATGCTGTAACTGGACTCACTAAAAATGCTTAAATGAATGTTTCACTATCACCCTATCAGACTAAAAAATAAAATTGCCAATTTATCAGTTTGTGTAGTTTTGGTCTTGTCTGATGGTCAATTTCTAATTGGACGTAATTCTGCCCCTATAGCAGGATAGTTACACAACTTCTTAAAGGGATAATACTCCCTGTTATAGCTTTCCTACTACCTGAAAGTAACTCATTTATAAAAGGGTGTACCATTACACCAACAGCATGGAAGAGTGTCAATGTACTCGTACCCTTGAAGGCGACTTTTTGTAAATGCATCTTTAAGTTACTTCCTATATAGAGTAACTATACAAATTCATCATATTTTTTGCTCTCGCATTTTGGACATATTTTATAAGCTCATCAGTAGTACAACTTTGTTTAGGGATTACCCTTGAATTGATACCGCACACATTTTGGCATAAAAAAATTGACTGCCGACACCTCAACATTATACCTCAAGTGAAATAGTACACCATTGTCATCTTGCGTGTAAAATCTGATAAAGTCTAATCAAGCAAAACTAGACAATGATTCACTGACACAAGGTAATAATTCGCCTGAATGCAGCCAATCATGATCAAGAGTCAGAGAGTTGTAAATTTGAATTTAGATAAATAACATTCAACTCAGAAAAAAATTTCATTGAAAATTTTTAAGCATTGTTATTTTACTTTTAAATGGCGAGAACCGAAAATTTAATTTCAGGTATTTACAATTTGAAGTGTCCGCATATTGTTGTTAATTATTGTTGACTTAATTGATCATTATGATTGGCTTTCATGTAATAATACTACTAAGCATTGTTATAATGTGAATTAGGATTTTATTGTTTTGTATTTGTGATGTATTTGTGATGTATTTTTCATGTACGGTAATAAGGTTGTCTAAGCCTGCCATTATTATCAGGAGACCGAGCTTCGTAATTGTTAATTCTCGGTTTTATTATGACACCGAAACGAGGGTTAGATATTATTTTTGTTATTTGATAGATTTAGACTTACAGTAGGTTTGATTTTTAAACTATAACAATGGGTAGACTAATTAGAATATAATAGATCGGGAAGCGAGCAGCGACTGTTGGGGAGCTGCGAGGAGTTGTTCAGTAGTTCTTCTTTTTTTCAATCTACATCTGGTGTGATGCAAATGATATTTGTACAAAGCTGTTAATTCCACCAGCAAAGCAACGGGCTAAACGCTAGCCTGTGATTGGAATTTTAATGTTGTTTTGTATTTGTGACGTATTTTTAATGTTATAATGTTATCTAATATTCTAATTCTGGATTTTTGGTCACTATCACCAGGTCTAGCTTCCCCGGGCGAAGCCGAGAGGGGGAGCTAGTCTTTAATATATCATGAATCAATCTGATTCCTGCAATCAGGAATCATAGTGCTATGTTATTATGATGCACTTCAGGGTGGACATTTAACATTATTCTAACTGCAAAAAGCTGTCCAAAAGATTCCAGATAAGAGATTCTGAAATCAAAATGACAGTCTCATTACTGAAATCTGGAATCATAATGACAGTATCAATTCTAAGATCATTTTGATTCCCATATGTCACCTAGGAGAAAGTTTGGACTAATACAATGAATTTTGGTCAATCCATGTTTTCTTACCGCCCTATTAATCTTCCAAAAATTGAAAGGCGAACTCGCCCAAAAACTCTAATAAAGCCCCTTTATAATAGAACCCTATTTGGAAAGTGATCTTTTCTCTATGGTGATATTCAAATGTTAATTTAATAATTTAATAAAGAAATTAATATGTTGTACACTCTTAAAAATAAAAGGTATGAAAAGGTAAAAATGTTGCGTAAATACCCTATCGGTGTAAATCCTACCTTTTACGGTGCTTGAAAGATAGCTACAGACCTGAAACTACCTCCAGCTATGAAGTTTCAATAGGATGGGTGTATATAGGTGTAAACACACACAATATACCTGAATAGGTGTAAAAAAGTATATTAATATTAGGGTGTAATTATTACCCATGAGGTATGTAATGGTATAACTCAATATGAAATACCTCTCTAGGTATAGACTACTTACAGTATACCTTATAGGTGTAAAATGGTATACCTGATGCCACGTTAAGGGTGTCAGTGTATACCTTTTGGGTGTATTGAGCCTAAGTTTTCAGTTCTGCTATGGCCTAAGGGCCTAAGGGTTTCATTTTAAAGCTTTTTATTCTTTTTCCTGTTATGCATATTAATTAATCACGTTTATGCGATAACTTATTTCAATTTGAGGGTAAATAACTGGCCACGTTTTTTAAGCATCTACTTACATTATGTTTTAATATCCATACATATGGCCAGACACTCCTTTGGGTGTGCCGTCATTTCATTTCAAGACATCTTGGCTGGCTTTGTCATCTGTTTGTAGTATCACGTGTGTTGCTGTTATTGACAGACGTACACGTGACAAGCAACAATGGCGGCAGTGTCAGTGAATCACCGATGTCAAATGGCTGCAAGGCCATATTATGGTGCCTATGACATCATATACATTAATAAAAAGAAATGTCTCCACATTTACATCATTCAGGGGTCCACTAATTCATCAATAGAGTGTAGGTTTAGGAACTATACCCCATAGTGTAACATGGTGTACCCTGAGGCCTAGTATGTGTACCTGTAGGTCTAAAGGCAACACCCTAAGGTATAAAAAATATACCCCAGGGTACAAAACGGACACCTGAGGTGAAAAGGGCAGAATGTAGTTAATAATACCTCTATAATGCAATACCCTTAAGGTGGAAAACACACCTTAAAGGAATCAATATAGGGACAAGTCATAAATACCTACCACTACCCCTATACCCCATCACATACCTTTTATTTTTAAGAGTGTATAATAAAAAACAATACTTTTTTCTTTTTCATTTGTAACAATCATTGTTGTTTGTTTTGGTTAACCATCGCAATTTAAATTGTTGCCTGCTATCTTATAATCCTTAGGGTGGATTGCACCAACCTCAGTTACGGCTAAACCTGGTTTAAAATATATGTAATACGTGCATTATAAACTATGTTTAGTCTTAACTGACGTTGGTGCAATCCACCCTTAATGTTTCATCCAGTGGTGGCTGGTGCACTAAAAAAGATAAAGTTGCCAATTTACTCCATTTGAAGAGTTTTGTGTCAGATGGTGAATTTCTCGTTTTGACTTTCTCTTCAACTCCAATTTTGGGATTAATTAAGTCTGATTCAGTAGTAACATTATTCTGTACAACAGTTGTACACATGTACTTCTTTAATAATATCGCAGTATAATACACTTGAAAGTAATACACTTGACAAGAGAGACCTGTTTACCTCAATATCAAAATTAGAGTAGATTGCACCAAATGTAGACTTCACCCTGTGATAGCAAAGGAGTAATTTGTGTGAGACAACCATACGTTTTTGCATGTTTGTGCCGTCAATAGAGCCCGTTGCTGAAATCATTTGCGTTGTTTAAGTTGGTTCCAAAATAAATTCGAAACCTTTTAGTCTTACAAAAGTCTTAGTAGTAGATATTTTGTCGACTTTTAATCGATATTTGGTCGACTTCTAATTGATATATAGTTGATTCTAACCAATGTTTTATCAATCCATTTTATTATTATTTTCTGAGTTCCTGTTGCCCCTGTGAGCAAACTGCTAATATTTCAGAAATGCACCACTGGTTTTACCCTATTCAGTCTTATTTACCTTTTAAATTTGCATCAACAATTTTGCCTCATACAGACTATACTAACTCTCATTTTAATATTAGCTAAACAAGGTTTTCATCTTCATATTAATGTAACTCTGCATAGTATGCAACTATACATATATAGAAATACTTCCAAATTTAAAAATTTTGGTTTTAAAAATATATTTTGTTCTAATTTCTACTACTAATACGTTTTAATCGTTAGGTTATCACTTAAGCAAATAAGGTGTAAATTTGTTGTACGTACATTAAAAGAGCTTCTAACCAATAAACTGTATTAATGAATTTATATAAATTCATTAATAATATACTATATTAATGAATTTATATAAATTCATTAATTATATATTAATTATATATGTATGTATAATTGGATAATGAGACTTTAAAACAGTGGGAAATAGTAATTTGTTATTAACTAGAAACATAACTTTCCACTATGGAAAAGATTTAGATATCTACATAACTATCATGCTTACTTTCTCTCATTCTTTCCACAAATTTTTCAAGCGGAATTCTGCATTTATTTAGACAGAGTGCAAGGTGGAGCGCATTACATATAAACAATTCCAGTGCAGGTGTGAAACGCCTCATATAGACAACAACATTTTAAAGTGTAACTGCGCTTGCTTTTTGTTTATAATAATTACTTAATAACCTTTATGCATGGGACGCAAAATATAGGCTGGACAGTCCTTAGGATCAGTACTGGGTCCTACAAAAGCAATTTGATTGTAATTACTGAAGGTTATTTTTTTTCTTACACATTACCAAGTTTATTTTTAGCACGGGCTGCTTGCTGCCTGACATCTTCCAATACTCTGTGTCCGGCAGCACGGAACTTTGTGAGAAGTGCAGGATGTCTAGCAGTGCCAGAACCAAATGCTTTCTTTCCCAGACTTGCTCTTCGGGCTGTCATTTCGGTTTGCTTAGTAGTCTGTAATAAGGAATCTGTCTTCCCTAGCAACTGCGAAAGATCAGATCCTGGAAGTAAAAAAAATTATTTTGTGTTACATGCACATATAGTCATTTTTGTAAACTTTAATCTTAGTTATGCCCAAGAACTGAAACCACAATCATACCACAGATTTAAGTAAAAAAAAAAAAATCTTGATGATATGGCCGAAATAAGAATGCTCACTTTCATACGAGAGGACCGGACCACCAGAAGAGCTTTTCAGCTCTCGGACTACAAAATGACTAATGAGTCAAATCCTATCAGTCAACCACAACGCAGAAAACTAAATCACCATTTAGGCTTCGAATTAAGTGAGTATGGTCACCCATAAAGTGATTTAGTTACCTGTACGGGTGATTGGCTGAAAGGAAAATAAATAACTATATAATATATTATTATATATTATTTATTTTGTGTAAAGGTGTGCACTCATAGAATAAGGCATTTATAAGCAGGTGTAAAAGTGGGTTAATACACCTTTTTTCTAAAAATAAGCACCTTGCTATTGAAAATGCGTTAATGTACACCGTTTAGTATCACGTGATCATTTTAACTACACCTGTTCTTAAGGTGTAAGTAATGGACAAAAAAGGGTATACTGTATAGATGTAAACCAGGTAACTGCACCAATTAGTTTAAATGGTGTAGTACACACTCTTAGAAATAAAGGTAGAAGAAGGTCTGTGAATAGGGACAAATGGATAGAAAGGTCTGAAAATAGCATAGGTTTCTACTAAGAAAGGTCTAACATTAATTTTAAACCTTCCGTAATAGAAACCTTTACTATTTTTAGACCATTTTATCCATTTGTCCCTATTCACAGACCTTCTTCTACCTTTATTTCTAAGAGTGCATAGAGAAACAGGTGTTAAATAACACTTTTACACTTTTAATATAAACATGCACACCTTACCAAGTGATGGGTGTTAATGTATACCTTGTGGGGTATATTGAATCTCAGTTTTCAGCTCTGTCATAAGAGGGCCTAAAGCTAAGGGTTCTATTTTACAATATTTTATTATTTCTCCTGTGACGCATATTAATTAAACACGTTTATGTAATAACTTACTTAAATATGAATGTAAACAGTAACTGGCCACATTTTCTATGCATTTATTTACACTATGTTTTAATATCCTTACTTATGACTACGTAGACACTCCCTTGTATGTACAGTCATTTCATTTCAAGACATCTTGGCTAGTGAACAGCTTTGTCAGTTGTTTGTAGTATCACGTGTGTGCTGTTAATGACAGGCAACTTCGAGACAACAAAAATGGCGTCAGTGAGTCGCGAGCTTATTGCAAAAATTGCAGGTGCCGAATGGCTGCATGGTTATGACATCATAAACATTTAATAATTAAAAAAAGTTTTCATAATTACAGCATTAAATGGTTTGTTAATCTATTCTAGGGTGTACGACTGTACATGGACACCATTATAAAATGATAGGTGTAGACAGTGTATTTAAACGTTCACGGGGGGGTGTCGATGCACACTTTGAGATAATGTGTAGGCGAGCGATATACACTTTGTCTAGGGTGTATGAATACGCCTTCCACATACACTGCAAAAATTTCGGCTTTACAACAACATTACTGCTTGTAAAGGGACGATAAAAGATAACCTTTACCCAAACTCTGTAAAGTGGGTGTAACGGTTCTTTATCTTTACAGCTGCTGTACAGGAGATGGGTAAAAAACCTTTACAAGGCAGTAAAGACACCTTTACCCCGTTTTTGTAAAGGCAACATAAAAGGCACCTGCCTTTACATCATCTTTACAGGAAACGGACAAATTAGCCATTTTGCCATCACCTTTACAGGGCAGATACAGCTGTTTTTGTTCGTCTTGTAAAGGTGGTGTAAAGGACATCCACCCTTACGTCATCTTTACAGGGTGGACACAGCCAGTCTCGCCCATCTTGTAAAGTGGTGTAAAGGGCCCCCATATTTTCACCATCTTTACAAGACAGAAAACGATGCCATTTTGTGATCATTTTTACAGGGTGGACTTAGCCGGTATTTGTCCATCTTGTAAAGGCAGTGTAAAGGGCACCCACCTTTATATGACCTTTACGCCTGTAAAGGCGATGGGCGCGTCCCTGTAAAGAGCCTGTAAAGCCGACGTTTGTGTATAAGTAAAGCACCTGTAAAGCCGACATTTGTGTCTAAGTAAAGCACCTGTAAGGGTGAAGTTCATGAATCTATGTAAAGCACTTGTAAATTCGACATTCCTGGACCCGTAAAACACCTGTACATGAACCTACAAAGCACTTGTAAATCCGACCTGCTTGGCCCTGTAAAGCTCCTGTAAATACGAGGTACTTGAACTTATAAAGTGCCTGTAAAGGCGGTTTAAGGCGAAAAAAATATTTCTAAGTCTCTATTTTGGGCATTTTGCAACTTGAAATTTCCCTTTGAACATCACTTAAATGTATCAGCCACAGTAGCTAAGCACATTGAGGCGCTAAACAAAGCAGTGGACCAGATTACCGCAGGTAAATGTTAACAGCATCCAATGTGGTGGGGCACTGGTCAAATCCCACCACTTCAATTCAAACTTAAAAAATCTTTCAGACAGTTAAAAAAAATGTAATTCCTTGGAAACAGGACATATGCAGAGCCTATTCGCCCAACCCCTACCAGAGTCAGGTTTTTGTTAGTAAGTTAGTAAGTTTTACCCAAAAGGGATGCACAAGCCGCCTTTACAGGTGCTTTACAGGGCCATGAACTTTGCCTTTACAAGTACTTTACAGCTTTATGCACGTCGCCTTTACAGGTGCTTTACAATAAAATTCACATCTGCTTTACAAGTGTTTTACAGCTTCGTGCACGTCGCCTTTACAGGTGCTTTACAGCTTCATGCACGTCGCCTTTACAGGTACTTTACATTGAAATGCACCTGATGCGTCAGATGCACAGGTGTTTTACATGGTCGTGTACATCGCCTGTACAGGCGCTTTACAGGGATACACAAGTCAGATTTACATAACAATTTACATGTACATTACATAAGCAATACAGTATCTTTAAGCATCCTAAATGTACGGTAAATCTATTGTAAAAAGGTAAACCGTGCATTTTGTAAAGGTACAAGAGCAGGAATTGAGAAAACAAGAATTAATTAAGGAAAAGGTTAATATCCCGATGGACATAGAGCCAAGTGTCCCGAACTCAATATCTCAGACCCAAGAAAAGTTAGAAGTCCCGAGGGAGACAGACATGCCACCAGTAAACAGTGAGCAGGTTATATTACCCAACAACAACAAACACCGATGATTGACTTAACTTTGGGAGAGCAAGTGGTATCGCAGGAATTAATCCTAATGCAGCAAGCGGACAGGAAACTAGTAGATCAAGAGTCCGTAGAACAATTAGCGGACGGAATCCAGAATATAATAGAAGAACAAATATTTGATGGAGTAGAAGAGGAAATTTCAAGCACGGATGTACAACCGGTAGAGTGGCTTACTACAACATTGTCAATATGTGGGATAGAGTGCGACTGATACATGATGAAGCATTTAAGAAGATAAGGGAAACAACAACCAATGAGACAGATAGAATCTTCACAGTCAATGAAATCTGGGAGATCTTTGAACAATCAGTTAATGAATTGGAACAACTGTATGTGAGAGAAAGCGTACCACAGCAGAAGATGAACTCTAAACACCAGAATTGACGCAACCAGCGGAAGATATTGAGATTGAAACATCCCCTAGACAACTAGAACCAGTGTTGGGTCAGATAACCAAAAATTTTATTTAGATACAGATGAAAATGATCTATGATTTTTTATCTAGATTAGATAATAGATAATTCTTGAAAAGTTTATCTAGATTAAGATATCTTATCAGTTGTAGATAATAGATAATACATTTTTAAAATCAGTTATCAACTACAACTATTCAATAATCACAGACCAAATCTCAGTAGATAGAAATAAACTGACACTCATCATTTGATCACTTCTGCACTCTTTTGAGCAAAATCAATAAAATTTGCTGAAATCTAAAAATCAATTTGTGTATTGTATCGTATTATTTATATTATTAGACTAGATTATACGCTCAGTGCGCAAAAAATTGTTCTGTATCTAGATAATGTGCTAAAAATAGCTCAAAATATTATCTGAGATAAGATAAAGATAACAAATTTAAAAACTATCTAGCTAAGATAATAGATTAAAAAACATTATCTTAGATAATTATCTTTATAAAGTTATCTAGATTCTCCCCCACTGCTGTACACTATTTATTAAGAACTCAGATTAGTAGAGCTAGAGAAAATAGACAAATTGCCCTTAGTCAGTCTTAACATGTAGAAGGAATGTTGAGAAAGTTAATGATGCACGAGGCTAAACCAGTCAGCACACCAGTATTATATTTACATGCACCTGAAATAATCTCTTCCTGAAATCATTAAGAAAGATAATCCCAAACAGTGTTGCATTTAAATGAAAAATAAAAGCGGGGTTAGTGCAGGGAAATTATCTCTGCTTCCTAACGTATTGGAGTTTATTTCATCAAAAACCAAATAAAAATCACCTGACTTTGTCAACACATGACTATTAAATACTTTGTAACGATTCCACCGATAATGTAACAGGAATTTAATTGAATGTATGCGTTTTTTGTAATGATCATAATGATGATGATTGTATGATCATCTTATGATGATTTGTGGTTTGCTGGGAAATTATATACTGTGGGAGTTAGTTTATGCTTATTACTCAACCACGAACTAGATACTATAGGAGTTAAAAATTTATAATCTTTTAGGTTATATAAGTTGTTTTTATTCCCAGAACTTACCACAAAAAGTTGATATCAATATTCAACAATACTTAATCCAAACAGTCTAACGAAGTACAGAAGGCAAATTTGAAGCCATTTGCAAATCCAAAACTTCAAATTGTTCTTACAGTGACATCTTAGTTACATTAGACACTCTGCCAAAATTTCGTAATGCCAAATTTCCCTACGCAAATGCAATATTTTCACGAAATTGGAAAAAATTGTTTCGTTTGCAAATGCAACCCGAAAGTCTTGTGCATGAGCAGTGTTGTAACATGTTTGGTTAGATGCGAATGGAATAACAGGGTCGAGTATGACAAGCTGAATAGAGATGTTGATTTATTGGATGACAGATAAGAACTGACTCGAGCTCTCATCAGGGCGGAAGTCTACGTCACTAGGATGGCCGGAATTTCCCATCACTAGCGACCGCACGGCACACATTCTCAAAAACTAATTGAAAATGACCCCATACTTCCCCAGGCGCCCCCTATGCCTAAACTTAGGCGTCCTGACTTTTGATTTTGGCCCCCCCTCTTTCCCCCGGAATTTTAAATTTTAAATTTATGGTGACATCGTTAAACGATGCTTGACAAAAATGACCAAAAGACTTTTATTTTATAAAGTGAAAGTGTAGGATAAGGTCTGTGAATAGGGACAAACAGATGAAAAGGTCTAAAAATAGTATGGGTTTCTCCTACGGAAGGTTAAATGTTAAACCATCTCAATGTTAAACCTTTCGTAGTAGAAACCCATGCTATTTTTAGACCTTTTCATCCGTTTGTCCCTATTCACAGACCTTATCCTACCTTTTTTCTAAGTGTGTAGTGTATGCGGGGCCCGGTCCCATACCTAAAGACGCTACTCACTCTTAAAAATAAAAGGTATGGGATGGTGTATAGGGGTAGTCCTGTCGACCTTTTTAGGTATTTATGACATGTCCCTATATTGATTCCTTTAAGGTGTATTTTCCACCTTAAGGGTATTCCATTATAGAGGTATTATTAGCTACCTTCTGCCCTTTTCACCTCAGGGTGTCCATCTTGTACCCTGGGGTATATTATTATTATTATTATTATATTTATTGAACATGCACGGAGCACAAAAGGAAGGTATAAAAATGCTAAAATTACATAAACAAAAGACACTCTTATCATCTGTCCATAAAATCAAACCCATATTTAAAATAGCGTTCTTTAACTTCATTAACAAAATGGCGACATCTCCCAATACAGCTGGCTCTGCTGCATACGTAAATGGATGAACGAATATCGTAAGGTAACCTATTCCACATAATCATCCCACGCATTGGGAACAAAGTTTCATTAATCTTTTGTCCATATGCAAATAGGAACCGCTGAGTTTTTCTAGTTTCAGTCGTATCATTAAAGAATTGCTTGATCTGGTGGCAAGGATGGGTGACATCTCGAACTGCGTCAGCTATGGCAGTAATATCGTTTAATTCTAGTAACCATTCAAAATGTATTATTCTATTATTCAGGCACTGTTCAGTTATACTATCTTGGTATTTCATGTTACATATGACTCTGATAATCCTATTATAGGCGACTTTCGCTTCCCTCACCACGTTTTGTGAGCATCCAGCCCAAATTACTGAAGAATACGATATAAGAGAAACCACTTTTGCGTTGAACACACTAATTAATTCCTTCCGACTGAGGACCTTTTTGAGACGCTTAAACAAGTACATAAGGCTATTCAACTGCTTAACCATTTTGTTGATTTGAGCTTTAAACTTTAACTCTTTATCAAACATTACCCCAAGAATTTCTATTTCTGGTAATACTGGCCAGTCCTTTTGAGTCGTAAATACTATATTCTTTTTAGCAATAATACAGTACTGGGTTTTGTCTTTATTCATTCTCATTTGGTTGCTAGCATACCATGCTGTCATCATAGAAATATCTTCCTTAGCCAGTTGCATAATCCTCTCCAACTCTTCTGGTCGTTCGGCAGATAATAAAATGTTATCGTCAACGTATCCATATATCTGAGCGTTGTAATGGAGTTCCATAACTGGAGTGGCCATCATAACATAAAGCATAGGTCCACAGGTTGACCCCTGTATCACTCCTCCTTCTTGTTTGTACTTGATCGGGTCACTTTCTATCATAAACTTTCTATCTTCCAAATACGATGAATACAGTTCAAACGCGTCACCTGTTACACCAAAAGCTTCCAAGGTTCTTTTTATTATCGCTCGAGGAGGGGAATCGTATGCCTTCTCAACATCTGTTTTCACTATTAGCACGATCTTCCCGTCGTTTAAATTCTCACTCATTTGATTCAACATTGTGATTAAAAGTTTCATCGGTGCTCCTTTAGTTCTACCTCCGAACTGGTTAGGAGGTAGGCATCTCTCTATACTCTGCCGTATCTGACACAGACACGTTCCATCAATCATTTTACTTAAGGATGATAAAATACTGATTGGACGATAATTCCGTATATTATGTTTGTTTCCCTTCTTAAATATGGGACAAATTCTTGCTAGTTTTAATTCATCAGGATATCGGGATGTGGCAATTACCGTATTGATCAAGTATTCTATTCTCTTCAGTGCAGTGTCATCGCTATTTCTCCAAACAACTGTAGGAATATCATCAATGTCAACTACTGCACAATTTCTTAATTTTTTAACCATTCGTTTAACATCGTCTAATGACACTTCTTTGAATTTATCAAACTGTTCTCTGTTACTTAGTTTTATCTTCACTAGTTCTCCTGACACTATTGGTTTCAACTTCACCTCCAATGGGTTGTTATAAAAGTTAGCATACGCTTGACTATCACTATCTCTAAATTTTGTCCTGTCTTCTCGAGTCTCGTTATTTACGATCTGCCACATTCTTCTATTTTTTTCGCAGTTTAGAACCATTGTCCTTTTATTACAGCGTATCAAAGATTTATATCGCTTCTTTGAGTTTTTATATTCCATCAAATTATTACTTGTCTGGTTTGCTTTATATTTATTATAGATGTCAATTTTTTCCTGATTCAGTTTACTCACTTCTTTAGACCACCATCCTTTAGTCGTCTTCTTTACACATCTTTTAGGTGCATACACTTCAATCACACTCAAATAATTTCTCTTTAGTACTTCGTATTGCTTATTTGTGTCACTACTTTGGTAAAATTCAGTCCAATCTTTAGAGTTGATCGCTTGATTAAACTCATTCCACAGAATGTTTTTAAAATTTCGTTGCATTCTAGGAGTTCCTTGTATCTGCATCTTAACTTCACTTTGTAACTTCAGATAAATCACCTCATGATCTAATTTATCCCCTTTAAAGCTTTTATATTCATCTATACTAGTGGTCACAGGTACGAAAATTTGATCAATACACGTGCTCGTTTTTTCAGTCACACGGGTCGGTGTTATAATAGTCCTTTTTACTCCTAAGGATTCAAAAATCGCGCACATTTTCTCAGGTTGTTTCGCATCACTCAGAAAGTTCATATTAAAATCACCAATTATATAATTTTTCTTTCCGACTTTTATCATCTGAACAAGGAAATCAGTAACTTCGTCCACACCACAATATTGGGGACGATACACTATATGAAATAATTCTTGGTCGCCTTTCTTATTGATACCTATCTGTAAATATTCAAAGTTTGTCTCATTATATTTTGTCATGATTTCCCATTTTACTAATTGGGATACATATACCATAACTCCACCACCTCTAGTTTTTCTGTCGCATCTGGCAATACCATATTGATTAATCTGGATTAGTTCGTTACCAATATTCTCCTTCAACCACGTTTCTGTCACCGCTACAATAGTAGGATTAAAATCCCTCACCCAACATTCAATGTCTTCAACTTTCTCCATAACAGATCGTGCATTAAGATAAAGTAAACTCATTTTCTCACTTCCTCCTCGTGTTAACTTTTTCTTTAGTTGCACTAGCTTGCCTCCCTGCAGATTTCTTAGATGAGTTCTTTGGTTCTTCTTCCTCTGTTTCCTGTTCATCTTCTTCCACTTGACTCTCGTATTGAACACTTTCTTCATCATCCTGATTATCTTCCTCATTTTCTTCTTCGTATTTTTCTGGTCTAGGACCTGCGTATTTCCTAAACAACTCTTTGTGGCCAGAAATCTTTTTGCATAACCTTCTCAACTCTTTCCTGTTTTACTTCCACGTATACCGACTTTGATTCTTGTCCATCCTTACACTTCCATTTATAGACGTGCACTGGTTCAACTCCCTGTTTTCTAATATACTTCTTTACATCTTCAGCTTTTACCGTGTCTGGTAGATTTGATATCACCAACCTATTACCCACTGCACTGTTTTCTCTTCCCTTAAACGTTGTGTTCACTTTTGTTCCGCAATTACTGTTGTTACTAGAGTTATTTTTTCGTTCTGTGGTGCCTGATACATAATTCGTTTCTCCAATTCTTACCAATTGTTTGCTATCGTTACCTTTAGCTCTTTCGTATCTTACTTTATCATTCAGGACTGTTCCAGCCATTAATCGTCCCATACTCTTCCAATCCTCTCCAATCGACGCTTTAGCAGCTATTGTAATCAATGACTTATAGAATCTCTTTCTTTCCTCTATTGTACTTCCATTAACAGCATTCTTCTCAAATATATCGATAATTTCATCAACGCAATCACTCACACGGGCTCCGCCATTTTCCTCTTCCAGATCTCCTAGTTGACCTTGACTCATGTCTTTGGAGTAAATAACTCGCTTTAAGCTGATTGAATAGACTATAATCTGGTGTGATGGTATCCCTGGTAGCTTAGTTAAAATCTTGCAACTTTGTATATTGTTTGTACCCTGGGGTATATTTTTTATACCTTAGGGTATTGCCTCTAGGCCTACAGGTACACATACTAGG
>JAQGAS010001086.1:0-26021 GCA_034686365.1 Pachymerium ferrugineum | reverse complement strand
ATTTTGTTTTTAGCGACTTTTGTATAAGCCGCTTATGCCAAAAGCGGTTTCTGCTTTTGACTTTGAACGCACCTATTCTCTGTTTTGTGTATATTCAATCTTTTCAGCATACTAATTATAAAACATTCGAGTTGAGTTACCAATGTCTTCCAAACAAGGATAAGCATCTTTGTGAAATATATACGAAGTTTTGTTGAGAATCAATTAAAGCTAAACCTTCGCCGTCCATTGTTCGCTCATGAACAATGGCGGCGGACAAAGAAAATTTTAAACTTTACTTTCCCTGTTTTATTAGGGGTGACTGCATACCACTGGATTCAAGTACCTGCTCCAGGCGCGTTCGTAAGTAACCCCACCCACACCATGGTCATCCTAAGAACTCGCATAAAAAAGGTTGGATTTCCATCTAAAAAAAAAAAAAAGAAAAAAGAGGGCAGGGCAGAAACCTTTGAAAAAACTTTTAAAATTTTTTAAAATTATTTTTAGTGAACACCGGTCAAATCAAAAATTTGGTCGATCTTTCCGCAAGTGGTCATGGTTTCCACTGTTTGTCAGGTTCACCATTCGATTTAAGGCCCATTAAAAGGAATGGCACCGAAAAACAGTAATAAAGGATTGGGAGAGGGATCAAAGACAAAGCTACACACATTTCGTAGGATGCTTTACAATAGCCATTGATGTTTCCAAGTGGTGAAAATGGATATGCAATTAATATTAATCAAGTGCATCCAAATACCTCAAATGAAACGAATAAAATGATATCGGCAATGTCATTTTATGGTCCGTCCAAATGAAAACAGATTATTAAAATATCGACAATTATTGAATCAATATTTAGTTGATATTAAGTTGATTACTTTTCAACCGAATGAATCAAAAAAACTTCCGAGTCGAAGACTACTTTCATCTAAAAGATGCCACAGCTAATGATAATGCTGAAAATTATGGCAAAATAGTTATTCTACCATCAACATACACAGGAGGACGGAGCAATATGCATGAATACACGCAAGATGCTATTACTTATGTCCGACAAGGAGGCAAACCTTCATTGTTCATTAAATCTAGAAACAGGAAAAATTAAATCGAATACAGAACTTCAGTATGTTCCAATATGTCCGATCTTATTCAAAGAGTCTATCCAGATCTCCACAAACAAATTTAAATTGGCTCCGAGATCGAGCAATACTGGCACCGACAAACGCTAAAGTAGAAGAAATTAATTTAAAAATTCAAGATTTCATTCCAACTAGATCAATTACTTATTTTCGAGTAGTTTGCGTGGAAGAAGCGTAATCTAAGGATGAGAATTAGTCGGTCTTTTAGAATGGGATTGACTTATATCTGTTACGCCAATTAATATACCATATTATCCATAAAGATTCTTAGAGTGCGAAGTTCGAGTTCGTGATCGGAATGGTAATTTAAAAAAAATTAAGGATGCCTACTTGCTTTATAAAGTATACTCGGTCGGTTATCCCATTAGCAACCACAGTGACCTAAACTGCTTCATAAAGTATATTCGTGTCGTGCATCCTTAAAACCAGTGCATATTGTGAAGTTCGCGATTGGCCGTTGGTCGCAAATAATAGAAGAACAAGCGCAAATAACTAGTAAATTTCTTTTCACTGATAAATAATTCGTTGATCGTATAGTGATGTTTTAATTTGAGTAGTGGTGATTTCTTATCTTAGTTACGTCGCACTTTGTAATTATAGTAGACACGGAAGAAGGGGGTAAAGCTAACAGAACTAGAGTCTGACTTGGTCCACTCCAAGGATAAGCTCCCTAATGGACTTCCTTATCCACAATTATAGCAACTACTGAGAGTTGAACCAAGATTTATTACGGAAATCGGGGGGTTAAAAGGCAATAGCCAACAAATTTAAAGACCCAGTGAATCAAGCACAAGAGGGACGTTTACCCCGCAGAGTAACCCTCGAGAAATAGGTGCTCAAATTCCAAAATCGACAAACACTGCCGAGAATAACATGTAAAGTCAACGCCAAACAATTAACAAATACTTTGCTTGCATTCGGGCGTAACGAATGCAAGACTCTTCTTTAAATATAGTTGAAGGAAGACTTCAAATGTTTGGTTGTATCTCCGACAAATAATTCATTTCCGTGGATTGATTCATTTAGTCAATCTTCAATTCGGCAGGTCAATGTCGTACGACGCTGTTAACAATTCGTTTCAACTTCGTAAGTCAAAGATCCTTAAACTGTTCGACCAGCACAAGTTTCATACGACACTAGAATTAAATCAACAATATCAGTAATATATTCTGAAATTATTACACTGTACAAATAAATTAGGCAAACACAGCGCTAGAAAAACAGTCGGTCTTTCTTCCTCCAAACAGATCAAAGTTCCGAGAAACAGTTGTGTCACGGGTGGAGCACCTGACTCTCTCACGACCTTGTAAATCTCAAAATAAACAAAGCGGTCATTAAATCAACACTAATATCAAATTACATTCGTTTCGTATAATTTCACTCAATTGAAACCTGTTACCAAACAAGGGGACAAACTAAGCCCCACGACATAATGGCGAGAACAATGAATCTGGTCATGAAAAAAGTTTTGAGTCGACACACGCTACCTTTAGAACTCCTGAATCTCCGCAAATGCAAAACATACCTCGAAGTTACTACTAAAAGATAACAGTTGGATGGTATCAAGAAACAAATTAATAACGAACTCCATCGCTGAGCTGAACTCGAGTGAGGTGAAACGACATCATTCGAACAGAAATCAATCCGCGGCTTTAAAAAATTCTTCATATTCTGAATAAACTGAAAAATAAAATTTATTAAAATTTTGTAATTGTTATCGGTATCAGAATAAATCACGTAATTTATGATATTAAAATGTTTCAAATGTACTGCAATGGAGAACTACCTTTTACTGCGGGAAATTATTATGACGGCAACCCAAGCTGTAGTTGCACGCTCACAGCATCGTACGCTCTCGCCATCTAAGTGTCAGATTTATACAACTTCGCCAAAAGCAGACAGCGCAGGTATCATAAACATTTTATCAAAACCTCCATTTCATATGTCTTTAAATTTTTTTCAGGAAATTAATTTTAACTGGTTAACTGTAAACACAAAAATGCTCAGATCAACTGACATTTATCAAACAAACAAAAAATTATTTCTCAACTCATATAAAATATTACAAACGTGTATAAAATTATAATACATTTTGAAAAAGAAAGAATAAGTTATTTTTAAACGGCACCTTATTACAACAAATTGTCAATAAAACAATATGGCAAGACAATTCTACAACATTTTCTCAAATTCTTTACATCACCAATGGCAATTTAAAAAAAATTTACAAATTTCAATATTTCACAACTTTAACATTAAACCCAATGTCATCGATTTGTACTATTAGTCTTTGAAAACTCAGTATTCTTCACCCATGGGTAGGTCGTAGGACATGGCTGACATGTCTTCATATACCTCACACCACCTTTAAACCACAAATTACACACATTGGGTTTCTTACAAGGTGGTCCTCGGTCTTTCTTACCACACAACCATGGTTCAAAACTCTTAATCTTAGACAATGGTGTCGGCTTTCTCAACCACTCGACAAGTTGATATGTAGTTACTATGTATACATCGTCCATACTGACTAGTTGGTTTAAGAACGCTTCAAATCCCTCCCTATTATGAGGGGTAGCAAACCAACCAGCGTGGTAAAACAACCCAAAAGGTGCGCGGTTAGTATTGTAATGTCTTTCAAAGTTCTTCACCATCATACTATAAACACCTTCTGCTTTGGGTGGATGAGCGCATGCGTCTGCCATGCTGCACCGGCCACCGTTGTTGTCAACCCACATAACTAGAGGAATTTCCCAGATTCCTGGAAATGCGTGGTTAGGGCATGGGGAAATCATGCATTCGTGGCCTATGGAGTAGTCTAGGGTGTAAGGCCAGTATGGTGGCTTGTTTTCGTAGACAGGCATTGATGAATCGTAGGTTATGTTGCTTTCGACCATCATTGCGTATTGTTGGTTGCCACCAATTTGGAGAAATGGTGCTCGCATTCCTTTGATGTCTGAGGGTTTTATGGCTGCGTATTTTACTAGGATGTCTTTTTGGCCCATTATTTCATCGTACCATTGCTCTTTCGTGAAGGAATCAGCGTCCGTTGGGTGTCTGTAATAAGTAAGACTAATTTCAGAAAGTGAAGTAACTTCATATGCCAACCAATGCCAACTTCATATGCCAACTAACAATCTTACATGCCAACTAGAGGCTATGAGATTGGTCAACTATTATGAATTATTTGTGCAGTACTTTTTTTCTATAGCTATGAGGTCTATTTCTTACGTAATGGAGTGAGAGGCAATTTCGTGACCATCTGAGTAAAGTGTTTGGACTTTGCTATAGTCAGTCCATTCATGTGATACATAAAATGTTGCTAATATTGAACATCCATTGGCGTTCTTGCGGCCTTTGTAGAACAGTGATTCATAGAGAGACCAGTTGATATCATTGATTGCATCGTCAAATGTAATTAAGACTATCTGTGGGATTTCTTCAGGTTTTAGACCACCTAGTAGAAAAAAACATTGATTTACATTCTATTGAATTTAATTTTGGTAATATTTACTTACCTGGTACTATGTGGTTGCCACCACAAAAACATTTAGGCAATTTGCAGTTATTTGGATCACACCATTTAGCTGGAGTATCTGCTTTTGGTAATTCCAGTGGAAGAGAAGGCCTAAAACAAATTTGGTTCAACTTCAAAAAGTGTAAATAAAAAAACAATAGTCACTCTGACCTTTTGGAAGTTGACACTGAGTGAACAATTTCAGGACTTTCCTGATCTATTTCTGGTTGTTCAGTGAATTCCCTCTCATGATCCTGTTCAGGTTGTTCAGTAAATTCTCTCTCATGATCATGTTCTGGAGTTTCAGTGAATTCACTATCACCAATTTGAGCTGAGTAATCTGTCTGATCAACATAATGTGAATCCTCAATCACTTCCTCGTTACTCGCAATGTAGTCTGGTATAGACAAGTGTTCATTGCTAGTGACTTCGCCTTCTTCCTCCACAGAACCCCGCGATGAATCTTTCTCTGTAAACTCCTGGAATTAAAAATAAGCAGCTTTAAACGGAAGCTTTATTTATTAAGTCAACATTTTCTTGCACTAGAAGCCTACTTTGCCAAAGTAAACACTCATTTGCATACTAAGTGTAGAAAATTCTGTTTCTGCATTGCAACTTACATTTTCCTGAACTTGGTTATTATGGGCATTCTGTTGACGTCCTTTTCCCCCTTCAACCCCCAATGGCAGATTCTGATGCAACTCTGTGTTGTGAGAACTTTCATCTTGCTGGAGTGTTGTCACTTCTGTTGTTTTCCTAAATACATTTGCTTGGCAATTAAGGCATTTGGCAGATGGTCTCTTATCCCGAAGTACATCATAAATTTCAGTTAACGTCGACAACTAAATTAATTAACACATTATAATTATTTATATCCAAAAAATCTAATTTATATCTTTTCTTTTACCTCATCTTCCTCTGTGTTGTGTTGGATAGTGGAATCCAGTTTACCCTGTAGGGGATCGTGGGTCAGTTGAGCTAACGGTGGCCTTGTGATCACCGCTATCTCCTTGGGAGACCTGGTGATTGTACCTGGCTTTCTAGTGGACAAACCTGATCAATGGATCATTGAATATTCATTAGGATATTGGAGACTTGAACCATACAAGGACATTTCTGTGTTTTAATTTAAATAATTCTCACTTGTAAATTGCTGTGAAACCCAATGAGTCGATGTTATCGGTGTCGTTGACTGAAGTGCTGTTACTGTTATTGGAGTTGTCTTTGTGGTTCTTGGATCAATTATTTTTATAGTACTAATTGTTGATGTTGTTGCTGTTATTGGTTCAGAAGTATTAGCCCTTTCACCTAAAAGTAATATTGACAAAATAAATCACCAGTAAACTTTACCGGTCAGTTGCCGGTACCAAATTGAGATAGCTTTACCATTGCCTTGATTACACATTACATTTCTGGGCCAATCACATGTCTGTAGATCAGTACTGAAGTAGAGTCCTCCAGTGCAACTTTCATGAACTGCCAATCCAAATACACAAACAAAATACCGGCTACAGTTATTCTTGTCAGCATAGTACCCAAACTGATCAGGACAAGTAAAGTCAACTTTCTCATCCACATCTGGCACTTCATCAGCTCCATCTGCAATGAAGAATAGAAAAAAAATAAACAACTCTAACATTTAGTAAAGTGGGTTGGGAAATTAATTTTTCTTGTTCTTATTAACTTCCTGTTGTATGTAGGTATGTGCCAGACGTTATCATGAGAAATTCAGAGTAATGAAAGGGTTTTTTTCCAGATCATTGACTTAAAACACAAAAAGCTATTATGCAATTGCATTAACCTGCATTTCTGATAAGCGTGTAAATTCAGATATGTAACCTCTTATAAGAGATGAAAGACTTGTCATCACCGTAGTTAAACGAATAGTGATTATTGAAAATCAATTATTTTGGATACACTTCTTCAGGTAATTGCATACTAAAACGTATCCTGAGGTTTTCATTATGTAGGTTTGTTGTTGATCTGTATCAAAATTCAATATTTATTTCAACTAACTCCAGTCACCCGTGTAATTGTAATCAGATAAATAAAAGCAGACATTAAAATTCGCCATTTCAGAATTGAAACCAGTTTCAAGTGTTCTCAATAATATTATCACAACTGAATATTAGCATTAAGCTTTCTAGTTCAATTTACTTTTTAATTTTTTCCCTCTTCTTTTATGATATGTTTTTATAGTGTCCTATTTTGGATGTTTTTTTTACGTTTGTCGTGACATAAGTCAGTTTTCCCTCTCTGCAATGATGAGTTAAGGGTGTGTCGCTCGCTTGGGTCATTGTCCAGTTCTGTCATGATATTTTTTTTTTATTATTGGGCATCTGCCTTTTTTATTCCATTTTTTGTAATCTAGTAACCATTAAGCTTGGTTCAAATGAGGTTTATAGATTTCTTTATTTTTCCTGACGGTATTTAACTGGTTTCATTTATCACAGACTTATTAAACTCTCATTGTGAATTTATGTCTGTTATTTATTACGTAGTGAATGATGCTTTGTATTGGGATAAGCAACAGCAAATGAAACTTCACTGCTACACTCTAAAAAATAAATGGTCATTTCATAACCTTTGAAGGTACAAAATACTTGTCCTCATTTTGCTACCCATAAGGAGTATAATGTAACCCCTATTTGAAGGTGTATTTATCTACCTTGTAAAAAGCACCTAAAAAGGTAGTAAAATAGTACTGCAGAAGGAAGTACAAAACACTACCTTGGTATTACATTACCTTGGTACAATCGCTCGACCAATCAAACTGCACCCTTTTGTTTACACATGTGACCTATTCTCTGGTCAATCATTGGATACTCAATAGCTCTCATTGGTTGTCAAATTTAATAATAAAACAAAAATAAAATAGAGTAACTTGTCTCAGACTCGAACCCGTGCCCCCTCATTCTCCAGTTCGACTGTCTATCCACTTGCCTGCGCCGATTTCATATAACTTAAAAAGAACAGTGGGTTACATCATAAAAAAATTGGGACTTACACAAATTTTTCGCATCTAAGCTTGTTTTTGTCACCAAGGAATAACAGGATAAATACCACAATCGCCTAAATTCAAGATTATAGCTATAAGTGAACCTTTGTATAACCTTTTTTTTAACGAACTTTTTCCAAAATGTTCTTACGGTTCCAAATGCGTAATTCCGCATGTTGCAATGAGCACACGAGCTATATTTCCACTGCTTGCTATGCACAATTTTCGAGAACCCGCTTGAAAACTACACATTTGTACCACTTACGCAGCTGCTTATGCACACATTGTTAGGGGCTTGTTGCTAAAAGGACGATACCTGATGTGATAAATCTTATTATTTACCTGCAGATCAACATCGTCAGATACGAAATTGTGGCGTTATCTTACTAATCTTTCATGACATCTCAAATCTGACTAGGCAAATAAATTCATCTTCAACAAAGAAGTATTTTCAACCCATATTTTTAATAAATTGATGGAGTGAGATCTGGAAAATACGATCGAATCATATCGAAGCAGCAATTATTAAATCGGGCGCCATTTTGCATGCGAATGCGACTTGCGCGGCCTTAGACCAGTACTTGTTCCGCATGTTTTAACATGGGGCTTATGAAAGCTCAGAACTTGTAAAATCTGCTTTTCTTGAACTATACATAGAGATTGCTCCTCACACTGACTACCTACAGTTTTAACTAAAACATTGAAAATAAGTACAACTCGATTTTTTTGTAAATTTTTTTTTAATTTGTAAGGGCAATCAAAATATTATTGCATAACAACCTACATACAGTTACTACACATTCTTCAAATCACCTGAATTAACCATTATTTCTGGTCTCATTGTGACAGGTTGGAAAATAACTCAAGTGTAACCGTGTAACTAATTACCAGATATGAATATGACCTCATTCTCTATGAGCAAAAATGAAGAATTAAAAAAAAGGTAGAGATCATCGCTTATACCCTATAATAAAAAATAACTTAACACACGATTATTAAAAACGCGTTAGATATTTTTTTTTCCTTTTTAAAATAAAATTATCAAGTGAATCTTTGAAATTATGTGGGAAATATACAAAGTTTAAAGAATATTATTGAAATTTTGATTTATGGTTATTATAAAAAATTGTTTTATTTACTCAGTTTTAATTGGTAATTGCTTCAATTTTAAATTGTTTTTTGAGAAATTAATATTCCTATCACTTTTTTAAAGTCCAATAAAAAAGAAAACCAGATCATAGTTTAAGGCAAGGACACATAAAATGGGAGTTTTACAAAAGAACTGTTGAGAAATTAATTAAAAGCAAAACGGATGGAAAACTTGAAGGTTGTGGAATAAAGGTGCAAAGCCATGACCTGCTTTTTGTTTAAGGGGCCTTTAAGGACAAAACCCGAACTAAAAGGAAATTGAATAACTGCAAATTAGGTTAGCAAGATCAAGGGTTGGGTTTGGTGTTCACGCCTAGGTCAGATATGTAACAAGAGGGAAAACTGAGTCAAGTATTCAAGGCTGTTTTTCATCAAATTATTTTTTTTTATTTTATTTTATTTGGAGCACATATTTGGATTTTTTTTTGAGATGTTTCAGTCTGTTGCATTTTGGAGGTGGAAAAAATTGTTTTTCAAAAATTTTTTGTCAAAGTTTAATTATTGAGAAATCAATTTCTGGATTTGATTTGATTTTCAAGGTTCCAACTTTTGAATTTTTATGACTGTAATGAGGTATCTTGTCAAATTGAGTACATGATTTATTCAATCATAATGGTCAAGATCATCAAATAAAAAAAATAATGAATCAAGTTGTAACTAGTAATTTACCTGCCAAATTTTAAACCAGAGAAAATGAATCTCATATTTTTATTTTAAATTAATTTGAATATTTTTAAGGACAACGACTTCGGAGAGGGTTGAACTTGAACGTGAAGAGAGAGAAAGAGAGGGTCAGTGTGCACTACCTAAGACCTACTGACCTTAATGCCGTCAAGGGAGAATATGTTGAGACCCATTTACGAGAAATGGACTAACTTTTTCAACATTTTTCAACTTGAAATTTTTTTTTATTATAAAATTGGAATTTTTTTTTTCGAATTGTAAAATGAATTTTTGAATTTAAGGATTTAAAATTATTTGATAATCATTTTGGGGTTTGTTGACTTTGGGTTATAAAATTCATGATAATTAACTAATTCACTCTACTTTCCCATTGAAGAGACTCTTCAATTTTTGACCTTGTTCTCATAGAGATAAGCAAACTTTATCTCACGATTTACTGTAAAATATTGTGGTAAATGAACTGTCTTTTCCTTTAATTCACTGACATATTTTTTTTTCTTGACAAATTACAGGGCAATTTCTGTGATATATTGAAACATCAGTTAAACTCAAAATTAATTTCCCTTTTTGTCTGTGCAAAGTATTATTTTATAGAGGTGCAATCACCATTTTTAACATCAATTACGATTTAATATTTTTCAGAAAATAGAAATTACACTTCTAACTAAATTGTTGTAATTAACTACGGTGCAGAGGGAAAAAAATGGAATGCGTTTATTTCGATATAACAATTTCATGCTTGACAGGAAAGTGTACTAGATCACGTAAGGAATTCATTGCACGTATGGCTACACACGAATAACACGAATTTTTTTTTTTTAAAATATTTTGTTAATTAAACTTTGCTGTGTGTCTTTGATTGGGTGAATGAAAATGTTATGATTTTAATTATTTTCTCCATTTTTTGCGGGAATTTATTTGGAAATTGGTGCCAGATTCTGGGAAGGTGAATGGTATGATTTTGGACCAGTTACTTCAGTTTTTAAAGGGCAAAGTTTTTCTAAGTTTCTTTCAGAGTTAGATTGCCGTATCAGGAATACCTGTTTAGGGAATTTATCTCCTGTAGTGGTAAAGGCATTCAATTTTCGTTTGGTCTGTAAGATCTCCTTATGTCAGGCTTAGGTCAGAGAAATTGTTGTAGGTTTATTGATACTGGGTCTATAGTCTTTTAGATTTAAATTTATTATAGTTTTTAGGGGAAGAAAGCAGAAAACTAAAAGTGCAATAAATTAGCCCAACTCCACAGAAAGTGCAGTATATTGACCCAACTACTAAGAAACTGAATTAAAATTGATCAAAACTGCAGAGAAAGTGCAGTGTATGGACCCAACTGCTGAGAAACTGCATAAAAACTGCCAGTAAATTGGCCCAACTGCAGAACAACTGATGATAAATTGCAGTATAAAAAAACTGAAAATATTGCAAATAAGCTTTTAGACGAAATTGTTGTAAAACTACAGAATACTCAATAAAACTGCAGAATTACTTTTAAAAAGAGCAATATTACGTTTTTACTACTTTATTGCAGTAAAAATAACATTTTTTGCGAGTTTGTAATTGTAGAAAAACAAATTTATTTTGCTGGCTTTTGTAGCTTTGCAATCTCAATTTTAAGTGTCATATACAATTTTTGAAGATGGGTTGAACCTAATGGGTCTTTTAAAGAATTAGGAACTTTGTAGCAGCTATTCTAGTTGATACAAAAACCAAAATGTAGCAAATATTTAAGATTATATTAAACCTATGGACGTTTGGATCTGTCCATGGTCAGGGTTAAAATACTGGTCCAACTCACAGCATACAAGAATGTATGTTGACCATACAAAAATTTTTTTTTGCATCAACAGCAGTTGTTGCATAAGATAAGAGATTCCAATTGGGACCTCTAAGAAGGGCCAGTACAATTCACTAACACTTAATTCTTTTATAAATTCAAATACTGTTGTATAAACTGCTTGAAACTTCCCTCTTAAATTTCTTTCCGGTTTTCTGGTTTTGAAATTGAATTCTTGTCCATCAGACTGACATAACTCGAAGCTGATTAAATTATAAACCATATACTCACGACCTACTTTAAGTTTTGAGTCAATTTGTTGGAAATGTGTATTACACAAAACCTTTAACTGAACTCATATAAATTTCTAGTAAATTAGTTGTGTTGAAATGTCATAACAGAAGAGGGTTTATTGGTCATGATTAGTATGCAAAGCATGAGTTTCTCTGTCTACTAATATTTGTTTAAGGGGGGACAATAAGAGAGTCATAACTTCTTCAATGTTAATGTTAAGAAATAGTTTTGGTTCAATAGCCTTGTGATGGTGAAAGCATGTTGTAAATCATTTATGTAATGTTTATTCATAATGCAAACTTAGGGGTTGGTCTGAGAATTTAATGGCTTTATTTTGTTTATGTTTACAAGTTTTATATATAAAAAAAAAAAAAGTGGTCTACTTTTAATTAGCCCAGTTTTTAGAAATTGGGTTTAAAGTGATATCAGCAAATATATTTTATAAAAATTGCTGAGTTAATCAAGTTTAATGTCTTTTCCCTGGGTGTGGTTAATTGTTTTTTGGTGCAGGAATATATTCCAAAATTATTTCTAAAATCGTGTCAGAAATTTAGGAAATGGTCAATTCATTTTGTGAAAGTAACTTAATCAGAGGACAGTTGTTTCCTCTTGTAATACTTTCTAAAGTTCTTCATTGGCCTAAAGGAATATTCCACAAAATTGAACGTACAGTTTCAATTTCCATAAACTTTTCCTGTTTCTCCACACAAAAATTCATGAATTTTTCATTGAATTTTAAAAATTACAATTTAATTGCAAAACGGAGGAAGAAAAGTTCAACAAACTCAATAGGTTTTTTTCTTCTTCCCCAAAGGGTTTTAACTTACAAAATTCAATACTCATAAATTTCTACCGGATACTAAAAATCACTTTAATATGAAAAAATTGAATGAAAATTGCCTACACCTTGTGATTTACATTTTTAAACGGTTATTCACTTACACTTTTTATTTTAATCGTATGCACGCCATTAATTACAATTTTTTAACAAGTGTGAATAACCGTTGAGAATACTTAAATACATGTAAATCATTGGATTAAATAGCAATTTCTTTAATGGAATAAATAATTCAAAAACCCCACCCCTTAATATTTTGAAATAACCTACTAAGATATCAAGAGAAAATCAGGAACAAAATAATTAATTTTTTCCCTTCTCTCAATTTGAGGATTAGTTTAAGTTTAGATTGCTAAAACCTTGATCTCTTTTATACTAATTACTGGGCTATGGCTTAAACTATTATAGAGGCTTTGATGATATTTTTATAAAGAGATGAATCCATAACAAGAATCACCACTTTTTTCATACTAATTAAAGGTTTAAGATTGTAATAGATAGAATAACATTCATTTATATTGTCTCTTTAATGTATTATCAATCAAGGATAGGTGTAATACAATGTTGTGTGCAAGTAGTATAAGGTCATATCAAATACCTGAATTGGAAATTATATGGAAATATTCTATAAGGTTGTTTTTCTTTGGAATGTTATTTAAAGTAAAAAAAATGTGGTCAGGTGTAAGAAGTCTTTTCTGTATTCATTTGTAATGGAAATGTTGCGTGTTGTCTGTGTATGTGCTTCAAGTAACCGGTCTCCTCACCGCTAATCATTAAAAGTTTGGTATATATAAGGTTTAGATTTTATGGATGTAATTATTAATGAGATAGAGTTATTTGTTAATTAATAATATTACTGTAAGTATACACTTTTCTCTTTAAAATTGACTGGCTTCTTGTAGCTACCGTAGATGTATAGTTACTGAAACCTGTTAGGGACTGGTGAAAAATCTTAATATATAAAATTTTGGTATTTTAAATGCAAAGTTTATTTTGACTTTAGTAACTCCAAGACAGACAAGAAGAAGTACAATTATTTTTAAAATTTTGGGCAAGAATTAGCAGAATTTGCTACTGGAGGTTAAATCACCGGCTAATTCACCGATACTTCACCGATTACCAGTAATTTTATTAAGAGTCATTTGTGAATTTGAAGTTTCTGATCTAAGAAAAGTCAATTGTGGCCTAGTTGTACCATTGAATGTAAACAAATTAAATCTTGGAGGGAATCTTAATCCTTCAAATTTCAAGTGTGGCCATCTCTGGCTCCCTTATCTGAGTCCTTACAGCTAATTGAGACAAAGCCGTCCATATTAAAAATAATTTATTCAACAAAATTCTGTCCTGCAAGGCCCATATTAACTGATCTCTAAGTCAAAGTTGGAGGTCCAACTCAAGAGGAATAGCCAACACCCATCATTCAAGGTCTGACATGTGAGTTGAATCATTATTTAAAAAATTCACCATCACTGAATAATAAACAAACTGTAGAAAATAATTCAGTATAGTTAACAAATAAATCATTTTTATCAACAAATCATTCTAGACAGATGCAAGGCCTTAGTTCACATGATATTGAGTTGTCAGTCAATAAAAGAACCTCAAAAAACATTTGGTCCATTTTCTCTCTACTCTCATTAAAATCAAATTTATTTTTTTTTGACTGATGATCCAACCATTGCTTATGGCATAATTACAGAGACACACAACTCAATGATACTTTCACATCTCCTAATGTCTTCATTAACACCTTAAAGTGCGGATGCAGTTACTGTTAAAAATAACTTAACAACCATAATTAGAACTATTTTTCAACTGTTCAGTTCAAAAATGAATTCAGGTAAAGAAATAAACGGTTTCACCTTGTCCTAATTCTTTTTTTTTTCTCTCTCTCTCTCTTCTCAGTCTACCTATCATTTGTTCTCAGTCTATAAACCTCTTTACACTCTATGAAATGTGGAAAAACAGTAATCTTGCTATAGCAATTACTCAATATGCACAATTTTTCCTCATACAACTTTTTCTCAGGTTTCTTATGTGACTGTGAACTAAATTTTATTAATTAGGCTACAACTACTTTCATTTCCACACCCATTTTTATGTCCTTTTTAAGAAGTCCTTTAATCCCATTATAATCTCAACATTCCACCCTTCAAAATCTGTGAAATCTTGTGCAATAATTCAAGATTAAAAAAATTTAATAAAGAAAAATAGAGTCTTAAAGGAATTGGCTACAGACTTCAGTGACCTAGAGGGGACATACTCTAAACCATTATTGAATTTACAGCCACTGGTAAACCACTGGTTTTAGATAGGTTTTGAAGTTTTTGTCTTTGTCTGGTTAGTTTTTTTGGCACTGGCAAAACTTTATGCTTTATTCTTATTTTACTTCTTCAAAAATAATTGTTTTATCTCATAATTTTCACATTTTAAAAATCAGTTATTTCCTGTTGTTGAGATTTTCTAGTTTTAAGTGTCCCTGATTTCTGGTTTGGTTAAGCTTGTTTTCTGTGGACACTCAAGTATGATTAATGTCTTGTATGCTTTCAAAACTCTTATCTCTTTAGTGATAGTGTCTCATATTCACAGCTGGACAAGTTAAAACTTCATTGTACCCATTCCTTTAAAGAGGAAATATAGAATTCTTTCCCTATAACAAACAATTACAAAAATGTTTTATTGTCAAAGTCTCAACTGACTTCACCAACTCTGCACACACCTGGGAATACCAAAAGAGATTAAAAGAATTCAATGAAAGAGACAGTTTATCACTTGACAACTACATCCTGTTAGGGTTGTCCAAGTAATCAGCTATGCATTTATCAGATGAGTCGAATGGGAGTGACGACCTAAGTCTTTTTACTCTCACTGAATTCTTTGAAGGAGAGGGCAGTCTTGAAGGTGACATGACCATTTTTAGACTATCAAAAATTTATATATAAAACTGTGTCTGTGAAAACTTTGAAAATTGTCTCTTTTTTTCAAATTAATTAATTAGGAATGTTGTGTGACAACTCTTATGTTAAGAAAACAGTGGGTTTGATATAGTAGGTCAAACACGCCTTGCAAAACCTTAATTAATATTCAAGTGATGTACGGAGAGGAATGGCTGATTAAGAGAAGCAGCAGACCATTTGAGGGCCAAACACATTAGAGATTAATATTGGTAATTTGCCTTGAAAATGTTTGAGTTGTGAAGAATTATATTAGCAGGGAGATATTTTGAGAGGTAATTGGAGAAAGGATTTCTTTTTTTTGGTTTTTGTAACTGATGGTATTTTAATGGGTTCAAGAAATAGGTCATGTGGAATGTTTTTGCTGTCTTTTGATAATTTGATGGTGAATGTAGAAAGTGGGTGTTAAGAAGTACTGAAATTGTATTATTAAACACGTCTAATTATTTTATTGATTTTTTTAAGGTTATGTCAATAAAATAAGTTTTTTGGTTAATGAGAAGTACAAAAAATGACCAAAATTGTCCATAAAATTACCAAAAGTAACCAAAATTGTCCAAAAATGACTAAAATTGTCCATCAATGACCAAAAGTACCCATACTTGTCCATAAATGACCAAATCTGTTCATAAAATGACCAAACTTGTCCATAAAATGATCAGAAGTGACCAAAATTGTCCATAAAATTATCAAAAGTAACCGTAATTGTCCAAAAATGACTAAAATTGTCCATCAATGACCAAAAGTACCCATAATTGTCCATAAATGACCAAACTGTTCATAAAATGACCAACCTTGTCCATAAAATGATCAGAAATGACCCAAATTGTTCATAAAATGATCAAAATTGTCCATATAAAATGACCAATCGTGTCCATCAATGACCAAACTTGACCATAAAATGACAAAAGTAACCATAATTGTCCAAAAATGACTAAAATTGTCCATCAATGACCAAAAGTACCCATAATTGTCCATAAATGACCAAATCTGTTCATAAAATGACCAAACTTGTCCATAAAATGATCAGAAATGACCCAAATTGTTCATAAAATGATCAAAATTCTCCATATAAAATGACCAAAAGTGCCCAATCGTGTCCATCAATGACCAAACTTGACCATAAAATGACAAAAGTAACCAAAATTGTCCATAAATGACCAAAAGTGAACGGATTTGCCTATAAAAGTAACCAAATTCTTGCCCAAAAAATGGCCAAAGGACGATCAAAGAGTTCAAAACAGACCAAAAATTCTTCATTTCCTTACATCTTTTTTGTTATGAAAAAAAAACCTTTGAATTCTCCTCATAGCAGGTGGTAGTTACAGCAGATGTGAAATAAGTCAGGGTCAAATGTGGTGAAGCACCACATGAAAATTATGAGAAAGTTCTGTAATTTTTAAATACACATAAATAACTAAACCCCAGAATAAAAAACTGTGAAGGTGTAAAAATGCTGAATCACAACATAATTTATTACACCCCATAGAAAAAAATACAAACACCAACCTGTTTTCTATTTAAAAAGAAAAAATCTTTTAATCATGCCTAGATTAAAATCAGCAATTTCTACCCCACAATTTAACTTTTAGATATAGAAAATTTCAAGCAAAATGGTAAATTTCCGCTTTGTTAACCACGGGAAGCCATGAGTGACCGAACATTGAGGCAGATGGTCAGTTGTAGACCCACATTTCTCACTAGGTTATTACTATGACCTTTCTATTGTAATAAACATGAGAAAACGGGTTAAGATACCTCTGAGAATTGACCAAGTTCAAAAAATGTATTTTCTGTTATTTCCATTCATCCAAGGCCAGATTTTCCACGTTTCCATCCAATTACTACATCACGCAAACAGATTTAATCCAAAACTCGATGTAGTTTTTTTTAGTGCCATGTGCTTCGTGGCATCAATATGATTTGAGTGAGGCTAAGCTCACTGACCGCGACTACTAGCTACTTGTTTGCACGCAACTGACCTACTACTGACAGACAGGGCCTCAAAGAGTTTTGCTTTTTCTATTCATCCAAATCAAAAGGAACGGACGAGTGTTAATTAGTTGCTTTTAGAGAGTCCATTGCAGCCATTTTTTGGTTTAAATTTAACTACGGTATCCGTTTGTTCTCTTACAGTGATCGCGAGGACCAGAAACTACGGAAGCTGGTTAGAAACATTCTGCAATTTTTACAATCAAATTTATCTCCTGGCTCGTTCTAGCTTGGAATTTTCAACTTAAAAATTGAAGACCAGAATAAACTAAGGTATTCTATAGTCAATTTTTAATAAACTTAAATACCAAGACTCTTCAGAGTTCTGAACGTCTATTCAGTAATTTGAATTATTAAACAGACCGATGATCCTGGGAGATTATAATCTACGATGTGTCTGATAGTCAAGTTCTGAGCAAACATGAAAGTCAACTTCCTATTCCAATCTCCCCTGAGCACTAATCTATGATAACCGGATATAACCATTTACTATTTTACACTTGCATCTTCCCATCTATCTTTGCCTAGGCTATGTAGAGAGTTTAGTCTGCACTGACTTATTCCCTTTACTTACAACATTAATCAACAAGCTTTAATTCATTTCTTCCTTTATGAATCCAAAGGAAAACTTTGATAGTGACATTTGCCCTGAATACTTCTTTTTTTAAAATATAATACAGTCATAAAACCTAGAAATTAAACCATCACATACAAAGTATTTCATCAATTTTTGATCATTTTGTAGTGTTTTGATGATCAGTAACACAAACCAATTTAAGTATTTTCCATTTGCAGCATAAATAATAGTTATAACTCTTTCATCTCCAAACTGAGAGGAAAGTTTTGAGAGCCCACTTGAGAAACCTGTTATGTATACCTCAAGTGCTAACTTTAAAAATAAAAAATAGAAAAAAAAAATATTCGCTTCAGGCCAAATCTAACCTGAAAAAGCATTTGTTTTGAGGTCAACTTGCTTGTCTAGGGATGAGAAACATTCTTTACATTTCTATCTCTAACTACACAACCCTTTACTCATCCATCTCTTTACACTTTGACTAATCAAAACAATTTTATTACCCTGTTTTACATACAATCACACTGATTCTAATCTCCATCAATTTATACTCCTATAAAAATAAATGTTACTTCCTAAAGTGTGAGGTAAGGTTATAAATTTTTAAGTAAAATATTACTTCATACATTCCTAAACTTTTTAAATTGAAAAGAAAAAACTTTTTTTTTTTTTTTTACTTTCTTTCCTTTTTTTTTTTGCCTTCCTTGTTCCTGTTGTCACTAAGCCTAATTTTTAAATTGAGAGCATGTGTTGACAGTAATAGTAAGTTGTTCATTGATTTTAGGGCTAGATTTTCCCAGCACTTTTAATAAAAGTTTTTTAAATCACTTCCTAGAGAAATAAAAAAGTTTTAACCTTTAGAAATAATGATGCAATAAGTGTGAGATTTTATACATGAACTTGTGTCAGGTAATTTTTAGATATGTAAGTGATTAGAATCTTAATGGTAAAGTTTGGTCTGTTTCCTTTACATTTTAACGTTTTTTGGAGCGAGACTTAACTCTAACCAAGTGATATTATGACCTAATAGTTTATTGTATTATAAAATCGACTTACCGATCAGTCGAGTAAGAAGTAAGAGCAGTATGAAAGTAGTGTGGTAGAGCGGTAATTTCCAGTCCATAATGAATTTTTCAAAATACTTTGATTAAATTAAACGGGCGGCCACTTATGAGGTGGTGGTTGTCCACCTGTCGCTACAAGGCTCAACCGATTCATCGATTTCAAAGTTTGTGAGAAATGATATTTTAAAAGTCTTCTTCACCTAACCTCCTTGCGTTGTTGTTATTCAGCCGGTTCTCTGGCCTCGACTGACTCGCCACGGGCTCTTGCTTCTTATCATAATCGCGTGTGACGTAGATGCCGTTAATAGTACCGTTAGTTTCCGGTTTTGGCGCTTCGAGCAGTCGCGCAGAGCGGACTCAGGAAAATGAGTTTTAATTAATTTTAAATGTTTTAAAAAAATGTAATTAATTTTATTACGTGAAAAAAAGCCAAAAATGTGTCAGTCAGCTTTTTTGTAAAATTTTTTTTAAATTAAAAATTAAGTAAAATCTGGTGAAATATCTTATTTGTCATTGAGTAAAGGTAATAATTTTGTTTGATCTATGGAGTTGTAACATTTTTGATACTATCAAAAAAGTTACAAATCCAAGGTAATGTTTGTCAACTTGAAGTGTAATTAAGTCATTTTTCATGTCAATTCCTGTTACAGAACACAAAGTTGACCATGTGATCCCATTGGGTGAAAGTACAAGAATGAGAAAACTTTTAAAAATTCATTTTTACATACGAATTGAACAGATCAAAACCTTACATGGCCCCTTTTATAAATTGATCAATTTAGAAAACTCGAAATCCTGTCAATTAATCAACATTTTTTCAGCCAAGGTGTAAAGGATATTGAGGTCACCCACGAAATTGACAAGCAGATAATTTGTCCCGTTATAAAATACCGATAAGATCAAGGTAAAAGGGAAATTCATCTGGTTTTCTTCAATTGCCAATTTTCTCCTTCACTTGACCTTAATTAAAATTCTAAAAAGGACATTTTTATTACCTAATTTAACCTTCAGTAATGAAACAAATCAATTTTATTTTTAAAAAAAGACTAGAGTGGACATAGATTAATTACTCGCATGTATTAACCCCTGACTTGAACTTCTTTCCTAAACATTTCTCACTAAGCCCTCTCACTGTTTTCAACTATCAGATTTAAATTATGAGATTTTTAGTAGCTAAAGGATGTGGTACGAAAAATACAATAACCTTCATCAGTCATCGAACAGATAAAATCAAGTTACATTCACCATAGATTTGTTGTTATAAGGGCAAAGTTATTTGAAAGTTTTTTTTATTTCTGAAGATGCTGAATGTTAAAATAATCTTAATAAATTGTTTTGTTGAAATTTGATATATGAGTTCTAGATTTGAAGAAAAGGGAGCAGTAAAAGAGTCTTAATTGTCCAACAAACTGCTCTTAATGAAGCGAATGAATGAAAGTCATTTGCACGTATGGTCATACCTTACCCACTTTGGCCACTATCAATTTTATCTGAGTCATAAAAAAATGACCCAAAGTTCAGTTTAGATGTAATTATTCTTTACTTCTCTATGTAAGCTATTACAAAAACAAAATTGATCATTTTGTTTGTTGTTTTGTCCACTTTCTGATTAACTTGTGAACAAATAAGAAAGAAATAAGGCGTAACGTGGCCAGCGACTGCCAGGGTCATACGCGACGGAATAAACAAAAAAACCCATAAAAATTCCGACACTAAAACACTAAACACCAAAAAACCAAAACAAACGTTCAAAGCAACAATAGAATTTAAAATTGTTCTAAGGATTTTTGAAAATTTGAATTTGAATTGGGTCCCCAAGTGCTGACTACAAAATGTGATCAAAATGTGAAAATTCTTTTAGTCACTTTTTTATCATTTTTTAATCATAAAATTATTTGATTATGATCAAATTTATTTGTGGTAAAAGATAGTATTTAGCACTCAGTGGGATCCCATTTTCGTTTTTTTTTTATTGTAGTTGCCTTTACATTATGTTTAAGTTTGACTCAAGTTTACCTGTTAGAGTTTTACTTGATTTGGGTTTTTCTTTTATTGTGTAGTTTAATGTTTCAAAAATTGTAACTAAAAAAAATATGAGCAAATTTTAGTCTTTTAAATCTTGTATATTTGCTTAGAAAGGTCATGAAAGTATTTGTTACAATATTATAGGGTGTAGTCTTAATTAAATAATTCAATAGGACAATTAACCTGTAAATCCTTATCTCTTATTGACAATCCTTTCAATTAATCACCTTATGACAACTCAGAAAACTATTTTCTACTTTTCATTGCCAAAATTATTACCTTATGAATGTTGTAACAACATTTCAACTTTTACACAATTAAACACCCACTACACTTTTAGCTAAAAGGTATATAAGATAAATCCTTCATTTGAGAAATTAACAAAAATGTAGGTTAATTATAGGCGGACCCATGAAATAAAGTTCAAGTGCACCTACACATTAAAATAAAAGAAAAAATAAGAAAACCTTGGAAACATGTGAAATATAAAATTTTAATTTGTGATTTGGTAGTGGACAATAGTGGGTTTCAAGGTATGCAACTTCAAAGTGTTGGAAATTTGTATGGTGTACAGGTGAAGACAGAAGAATTAAAAGTGTTTTAGATGTGATGAATAGGTTTTTTTTTGTGAAAACAAGTTGATTGAAAGTATCCAAAATGAGTCTAGTAACAAGGTCAAAAAGTATCAACAAAACTGGAATAAGTGAAGGTGATTTAATCAATGTAATTTTCTTAAAAGGTTGTTAATTAAAATTCCTCAGCTGCTAAATTTGACGGCAAATGAAAATTTATAGCTCACTTTGGGTTTTTATTAGTTAATAAAGGCTTTTTGTTCTTTCAGGACAAAAATCCCGTTCAAATCTCGCAACCGACGAGACCGTATTTCGAATGAATATCAAAACTGCTCAAAAATCAAATTTATTAACTGACAAAATATGCAAAAAAATTAATTACTTAATATTCAATAGATTAAAAATTATATCACAGGTTATACAGACGACAAAACCGGAATCGGTTTCCACTCCAAGCAAACAAAATTCGACTTTTGTATCGATATGCGCCGAGTATTAGTCTGTAATCGAAAAGGAACGAGGCCATGATTTTCCCGGAAAAACAATCTGAAGTGAAATCCCAGTTGACGAGCGAATTCCTCGACATTCAAGGTTTGCTTAAAACCAGATTTCTCATCAAGCGACGAGCAAAAGATGTAAATTTCTCCTTGTAGATATCGATAAACCAACGGCCAAATATCTAAATAATCATCAGAGCAACTCCAGAATCGGCGAACGACATCACTCTTCCTCACATCTACTTGCTCCAACACGTACGGTCTGACGTCTACATCACGAAGAGCGAGTAAAAGAGCCGGTTCTCGGATTGTCATGTTACCGCATCGATCTAACTCGTTCGCTTCGTACCACAATTCGTGTCGGGTGATTACAACCGAGTGGGGATTTGTTGTTTTTAAAAGAGGTCGTAGTTGATTTAATACTTCGGGTGTGAGGTAATTTTCTTCAACGTCTTCAGCGCAAATTCGATCCATTTTGGAGGTGTCGATGTTTTTGGATATTGACTCGAGAGGGCAGTCAAGTAAATAGAAAAAGGCCATTCCGCGGGATACAGCTTTACAGAAAGAATAGATGAGGGTGTTGATGTACTGGGAGTACATTTCTAGTAAATCATTTTGCATGTGATTTCCTACAGCTGATTTCACCTAGGAAAATGAAATCAAGATTTAACACAATCCCAAAAACTACAGTGACTGAGAGGGGACATGTTATTTATTCAGTTTGTAATTTTCATGAACCAACCACACAAAAATTCATTTCGCACAAGTCACTTTTGTAACTAAACAACAAAATTACAAAACACATGTCCCATCTCGGCTCCCATACACACCTGAATGAAATCCCAAGCAGCAAACACATTACAATTACTAGGTACCCCATAAATCATCTCCTCTTGCTCATCCACCACTTCAGCCAACTGCAATCCAACCTTACAAGACCTCAACTCTTCATATCTCTCACCCTTACACGGATTAAAACACAACAAAGTAGGATTCAACCTACAAACCCCAACTCTTTCAACACTCCTCATAGGCAACAACAACCCATCTTCAAACCAAGCCTTCCAACACCCCTGATACTTCACCGGCATTGAGCAACACATTTGGTGAGCAGAAGGAGTCAGAGACCAAGACCCGATTCTCCTCTCTCTTTGCCTGTCAATCAACAAGACACCCTTAGAAGCGTCTTTGAAGGCAAATTGTAGCCAACCAAGCCATATGGCACAACAAGTTTTCCACTGATCTCTACTCAATGCTACAATCCCTCGCATGGCCTTAAAGGTTTTATCATAAGAACATGTTAAAGCGTAAATAGCCGTTGTAATGTACCGGAAACACTTCTCTGTAAGCTTACTAGAATACCAAATCTGAGTCATAAACTGTGGCCAGGGATTTGTAATAGCTAAATATAAAAATAGGATATTCCTAGCCATCAAGTGAGGGCGCTGTTCGTGTAGGTAAAAGGTGATTCGACCAGTGAAATCGGTTGGTAAATCTACAACGGTTTTTATAACGTTACGGATGTCGGTGAAGGAGACAAGTAGAAGGTTTAGTTCCCGGGTGCCGGATCCTTCGTTGTGACGTAATTGGAGGTAATCAAGTGCTGGGGTTTGGCCGATGTAAGGGGGTACGGATGGCAATTTATTTTCCATGTATTTTTGTTTCTTTTTGGCATTGGTTACGATGGATTGACGTGCGGTGAGGCAGTGGATTGAGTGTGCGGTGACGTGCGAATCGTGGCATTCGGTGCTGCAGTAAGTAACGTTGTAGCAATATTGACAGTCTACCGTAGGTGCGGAGAGAGTTTTGCGGCAGAGGGCGCACATGGCTCGGTGGGTGAAGTGTGTGCATTCCAGCTGGAGAAAGATTTAAAAATACTGTTCAAATTTGTATTATTTAAAACGGTTTAAACGTTAGAAAATTTCTTGTTTTCGATTGTGTAACAACTTCGAATAAAATTTGTTACGCTAAACGAAATTAAAAATATTAAATTTACTTGTTTGTGGCGGTGTAGATCTCTAACCATGCAAAAATCGCTGCAGTAAGGTGCTAAATTGCAGTCAGGACACCGTAATGAACAGTCGTAACGAAGACAGAACGAACAGCTGAAACGAGCTTCCATCATTCTCGGGGTGAAAATGTGAAATGATGTCACCGTCGTTTTAAGTTTGTCACGTGATGACATCACTTTTCAATTTGCATGTTCATTTATGTAAAATTATTACATGTAAATTACTAATTGCATTTTGCACAATATTTTTTTAAAATGAAATAAAATTTTGAGTTTGGTTTTGATCTTAATAACAAAAACCGAAAATTAGTCAATGAGATTGAGTTATAATTCTTAAGACAGAAAACGTGTAGTAAACAAAAATTTTATAGTGACTTTAAAAAAAAAATTGAGAAAATTTTTATCATCAAGTTTAGAGTACGGTAAGTTTTTAAAAGTGTCAACCATCAACAGAATTAAATTTTTTAGAATTTCTATTCCATCAAATTAAAATATAACAAAAAACATAACATTTAATACCGAAAGCAAATAAACACTAGAATCTGATACAACACTAGTCTATTGTATTCCTAACCCTTAATACCGTAATAAACGTATTTAACTACCACCAATTTAATTACACCAATGACGTCAAAACTTATTTTTCAACGACAAAACAATTCTTCCCCTAACAATTTACCACAACAAAGACATCACAGTACGCAATACAACATTATTAACAGCAGAACATCGAAATTACAAAATCTACACAGCGAGGAAACATGAATGGTAAATAAAAAACGTTAATCTATAACTTAAAAAATAAAATTTATACATTCAGATACACAAAAAATAAGTTACTGGCCGGTATTCGACCATAAGATAGAAACGACATACTGGGATACCCGCAACACAACGCTAGAAAACATACTAGTAGTAAACCGAGCTCCGACCGAAAATTACCGTGCACACAACAGAAGTAAATACCGTCAACAGAAAGTGAACTACGGTCACCTCTTCTTCAACGAATCAACCTCGGTGCCCATAGACATCCGTGAACGAATAGCCGAAGACATTGCAGCTGTCCGGGGACTTTATAATGCAAATCCCGATGCTCGTAATTGGCCATCTTTCGGGTTCATTCCCGTTTCGGAGATAACTGTGCCATGTATTAGTGCAACTGCTACTTACCAGATGGCGAATTTGCAACAGCCTCGCAGTATTACTGCAACGAGTATTAGTGATAATGTTAGTTATGAATTTCCTGTTTATGCCCGTGGAATTCGTCAGGAGTTGGATTTGCCGCAGAATATGGTGGCGATGTTGCAAAAGACGAGTCAAAATGTTTTTGGTATACTGCAAAATGTTGATTAACTTTTCCGAAAATTTTGTATGGATAATAAAGGACTGCATTGAAAGTTGTAGAATTTCAGTCTCATCTTTGGCACGTAGTTGCTACTGTTTAGCTGTGCTATGTTAACGTACTTTCATAAAGTAGTAAATCCTCTTTGGGTGCAGAAGAGTCATTCTTGTAGCATATTGAAAGGAAATTGAAAATTGAAGGTAACTCTTTCACTCATTTGCCATAGGATAAAAAACTGTTGAGCAGCATCCAAAGTTTGAACCTTCTAAAAGTGTTAATAAACAACTTATTCATCATATGTTACACTCATTTACCATATGACAATTATTGATTTGCACAAAAATTCATCCAACAACATTTAAATGACTCAATCAGGTAAAACAGTCTTAACAAGGATGCGGGTTTTCTTGTCTTTTTTTCACCAGTAGCAATCCCATGTTGTCAACTCTTTTACTCGGTGATGACTTACAAAGTGACGGGTCATCATAGTTGGTTATCAGTTTTTACACTTCTTGCCCTCACGTGTAAAGTAACAAATAAAAATTTGGTTAAATTTCTTCAACAATAATAACAAAGAACACTGCACAGGTCCGTGAAAATTGTTAAGGGTTGAAGACG